>OOFC01000089.1:4588-21317 GCA_900323345.1 Pseudochromis fuscus
GATTGTCCCAGTCCGGTTAGGAGGAAGGTGGTAGGGTAGAGGTGTGTGTGTGTGTGTGTGTGTGTGTGTGTGTGAAGCTGAGGGAGGGTCTGTGTTTTTTTTGTAGATTGGTTTTAAAATGGTCGACTTTATCAACATTGACAACCTTTCATCGAGTGTGTGTGTGTGTGTGTGTGTGTGTGCAGCCATGTGTGCCTTTTTATCACACCCTGCAGCTCCATAACGGCGCTTGTTCCCATCAGTCCTTCCCCTGGACACAGACGTCTGCATGCTAATCTTGATCAGAGCAGACAGGCAGGTAGATTCAGGCACTGCTGAGGACAGCCCCACCCTGTGTGAGGACTCCCTGTAACATGCAGAGCAGTGGTGCAGCTCTGTGGTGCCTGATGTTGAAGCAGTACATCTCCTGTGTCCTCCCATCACTCCTCCATCCTTCACTCTCGTCTCTTTCACTTCCTGTCAGCTGACTTGACTTTAAAGTCCTCCTGAAATAAAAAAAAAAGTCATTTTAATCCTGTTAGATCACATCACTGGTTGTTATTGTTAGTGACACGGTTCAGATTACACTCAGCAGCTGTAGTTTGCAGTAGTTTGTTGGGACAGTAGCAGGTGCAGTAGTGAGGCTGCAACCATCAGTCCACACAAATCAATAACAAATAAAGTTACCAGTGAATTTAATTGTTGATTATTGCTGCCACATGTTTTTCAATGGAGTGAGGCCCCGCCCCTCCTTCCTGTGTGCTGAGAGCTGCACATGCTCAGTGGCGTTCAGCAGGAAGTAAACAACATGGCAGCGACTGGTTTACTTTTTGTAGCAGTAGCAGCTGATCTCAGCTGATTCATGAATGAAGTCTCTGTTTTATTAATAAGCACATATTAAAAAAAATATTCTTGAGGCATTCAATAATTAGCTGGCTCTGGTGTTTGTTGTGTTTCAATGATCCAATCCCGTTGCTCCACATGTCTTGTCCCGCCTCCTGTCCCTCCAGGATGTTGTGATGAGTCGGAGGTTTGATGCTCTGCAGATGATGTCTCAGGTGGACTCTAACTGTCCTTCACTCCTCCTGTCTGTCCCCTTCACCTCCACTGACTTCATGTCCTCTATCTTCATGTCTCTTTCTTTTCTGACTTTCTTTCACTTGTCTTGTGGAGACTTCTTTGGATTTTTCCTCTTCATGTTTGTCCATCTTTTCATTCCTCCTAACTTCTCTTCTTCCTCCCTTCACTTCCTTTTATTTTCCTGAACTCTCCTCCTGTCACTTCCTTCCTCTTCACTTCATTTTCCCTCCTCTTCTCTTCTCTGTGGTCACCTCCATCCCTGCTGACCTCCTCGCTTCACTTCCTGCTTTTCTTTTCTCACCTTTCTTTTCTCCTCAGCCGTTTGACTTCATATTGTTTCTCCTCACATCACATTTCATCTCTTCACCTCACACTCAGCTCATCTTATTTTCCACTCCTCCTCCTCCCTGTCGTCCTCCTCCTCCTCAGCCTCTCTGCTCCTACCCTGTCCTCACTTGATGATCCGTCCCTTTGTCCCTGGGGACAGATCCTCCCTGTTACACTGGTGTCCACCAGCCAACCAATCAGCTGTCTCTCACATCTTCACCTCGTCTGTCAGCAGCAGAGTGTAGATCAGCCTCAGTGTCTGGGGACAACTTAGTGTAACACACTTGACTCTGACTTCCTGTTTTCAGCAGCGTCAGCTTCTCTCTGCATTTACCAGACGATCATCCAGCTGAGAGCAGAGGACGAGGAAGGAATTTAATGATAAATCAACATCAGTTTTCAGAAAACACTTATTAAAGAGGCAAAAATGATTCATCAAACTACACACTAACCAACAAGACAAACAGCTGAACAAATAAACAACACACACACTAACAGCTGCAGTTATGATACAACACTGTGACCAAGTTTTCCAGCTTCACTGAGGAGATTAAAGTTTGAGTCGTGGAGTGTTGTGTGTAATAAAAACAGGAACGAAACCAAAAGTTTGTACAGATGTGGGAAATAAGCAGAGACTGAACAAAGACATTTGGACTGACAACAGTCACATTCACAAGAGTTTCACTGATTCAATAACTTTTCAGCAAAGACAGAAACTGTGTAAATACAGTCAGTGGGAGCTGCTGTGGGAACATTTCATGTGAGTGGATACTGTAACAGAGCCTGCAGGTCTGACTGCTCACTGTGTGCTGAATGAGCAGCTCTGGATCAGTCCACAGTAACACACTCCAGCTCCTCTCCAGTGATCCAACAGTGTGTGTGTGTGTGTGTGTGTGTGTGTGTGTGTGTGTGTAAGAGTAGGAAACATGGCTGCAGTATGGATGAGTGCTGACCACAGGCAGCTGAAGGTGCAGAGCAGTTTGTCCAATGCAACATCTCGTCCTCACTGACTCCATCACAAGTGTCCAGTCTTCAGGATCTGCTGCTGTTAGTGTCTCCTGGTGAGCTCAGAGCAGCTTCATCTCCACAGATGAAGTTTAAATGAGAGCTCATCTCCTGCTGCGTGCATGTAGTTAACTTATGGACAGTGTCCACGGTGTCCTCTCAGAGCTCCTCTCACTGTGGGGATGTAGTGAGGGCTGAGAGGGGAGCAGCATCTGTTTGTTAATTTATTAGCGAAAAAACTCTGAGGTAGGGTTGTGATGTTGGAGACACCCTGTCCTCATGTTGGACCCCTCACCTCCTTCATCCAGTCGAGCTCCTGTCTGTTCATCCAGAACCAGAGGCTGGATCAGGTTTGATGAATCTTTGCTCCCTGATCAACTTCTAGGACAAACAGTGATGAAGTTATTGATCAACACCTGCCTGCACTTGATGACCATGCAGTGTGTTGCAGGGATAATGTTTACTGTGCACATTAGGGTGATGCAAACCTGAGGTAGTGGGCAAAGTGGGAACCAGTGCATCCCTGGAGCCACAAACCAACGAGCTGTGTCGACACATGACACCAACCTGAGGAGGAAACATGGTGCATGACAGACACAGATCACACTTCAAAGGTTTTCAGAGAGTCCTCAGAGTTCACCCTCCAGCTCTGTGAGATGATGTAATGACAGTAATGGACAGAAGATGGCAGCAGAGGCAGCATCTGGCTTCACAGCCGTCCTCAGAGAGACTGTGTGAGATGCTGGCAATGAAGATGAATGTGTGGGAACAGATCTGCCTGTTCTTGGGAGATTTGAGTCTGGCTGGGTGTGAGAAAGAGAGACAGGTTGGGGTTGATACAAACAGAGAGGAGAGAGAGGACGGAGGGGAACAAAACACAAAACAAGAAAAATGGTGGAGGAGAAAGACAGCTGTTGTTTTCTTGAGGGAGGAAGAGGATGGGAGGTAAAATAAATGACTTTGTGGTGATGGATATCAACACAGACACACACACTCTGTCTCAGCCCGGGTGGAGTGGAGGGTTCAATGTGTGATCTGACCCACATGGAGTTTCTGGGTCATTAAGACCAGAGGAGGAGGAGGAGGAGGAGGAGGAGGAGGCTGCATGTGTCTGCAGGGGGGTGTTGTAATGAGTCTGGTAGTCAAGCATCCCACAGGAACCCCTCCCTGCTCAATCAGACACACACATCTGCACATACAAAGCAGCTTTTTTTGGGTTAGGAGGAGTCATGCCAGGGAAAATGGGTTTTTCCTAATCAGGTTGTACCCCATTCTCACAGAAGTGGGTCGACAGCTCGCAGCAGGGCTCGCACCCATCAATCAGGACGGAGGAAGAGTCACGCTGCGCCCGAGTCAGCCACAAAGATGATTTCTCCTCGCACAGATTATCCTGCTTTATTGATGCATCAAGCGCTCATTATCATCAGCAGCCTCACACTGTTGGCGTGTCCTCTGAGGACACGGTATCTGACTGTTCAGCTGTTAGTGAACGGACGCTGTGAGGAGACATTTCACTTTGAATCCTGAAATCTGAATGCAAACATTTCTGCTCACATTATGCTCGGGATCAGAAACCTCAGCGGGTCCAGGATTAGCAGGATTTACAGCTCGTCAGGGTGGGGATCAATAGTTGGAGTGAACTTTTTAACAAACAATGAAAATGACAGAAAAGGAGGATTCACATTAAAGACATTGGAGCAGAAACACATCACACTGTGTATCTGCATCAGTTAGACAGACTGGTCTCTGTGTGTGTGTGTGTGTGTGTGTGTGTGTGTGTGTGTGTGTGTGTTGGACCTGCAGTGTGAGCCTCTGTCTCCCTCCTCTGGCAGCAACACTCACCTCCTGTCTGTCTTCATGATGTATAGATGTGCTGAGAGATGCTGCTTCATCCAGTCTCTGCTGATTGATGTAAAATGCATCATCATGTCTGTGCAGACACCAGATGGGTGATGGACTCCATCAGCGTTGTGTTAACTGGTTTGACTGGATGGTAATGGTCACTCTCTGTGTTGAAGCTGTTCTCTCATTTCCTGCCATCTGTCTCCTGTGGACACAGCCTCCTGCTAATAATCACAAACATTTATCTGTGGAGATGAAGACTTGGGGCAAAGTTTAGACTTCACTCTCTTCTGGATGCTGTTGCACTTACATCAAGTGTGTAGAGGATTCAGTGTGTGGGTCACCCTCATATTTCTCTGTGTCCTCTGCTATCAAACAATCAGAAAGTCATTCTTTACACTTTATGATCAGCATGGGAGATAGATTTTATTAAGGGGTGAGAGCAAATACATTTAACTTCCTGTCTCCTGTTTGAATATGAGCATTTTCTTTTTCTTATTGGTTTTGTTTGTTTTTTCCTTCTCATTTGTTGCTTTTGTATTTTTTTCCCATGAAGTTATTTGTACATCAAAATAAACTTTATCATCATCATCATCAAAGTCATAGAAAAAGGCTCAGCTTCACAGGAGTTAAAATCCTGCCTCCTTTCCATATGTGCCATTATCTACAATATAAGACTCAGTTCTTAATATAAAACATAGATATAAAAATATATTAAATTATTAACACAAAACACACATTTTCACATTGTAATCAGGATAAAACATCAAAAACACAGATGTGACAGAATCTCATTAAAACATGAACAGAAATAACACAAGGACTTTGGGTGTAATATCAGTGTAAACACACAGGCTTGTGATGTTTGTTTACCCCAAACAGGAAGAGGTAGAAACCCTTAAAGTCACTCACTTCCTGTCTCAGGGCTTCACTTCAGGCTGTGATCAGCCAGTGAATCACAAGCTAAGTTATATAAATGATATCAAATGAAAGGAGAGAGGGAAGATGCAGAAAGGAAAAGAAGGATACATTCAATTTAAAAGACTGATATCACCTCCTGTACACTGCAGCTGCCTTCTCCAAGAGCATCCTTCAACATCTGACTGGAAACCTGCAGCCTCTTAAACGAGCCTCCTTCCTCTTATCCTAATGAACTCTGCTGTGGACAGTGAACCTCTGGATGTTCCTGTGGATGTTCCTGTGAATGTTCCTCTGGATGTTCTTCTGGATGTTCCTCTGGATGTTCCTCTGGATGTTCTTCTGGATGTTCCTCTGGATGTTCCTCTGGATATTCCTCTGGATGTTTGTCTGGATATTCCTCTGGATGTTCTTCTGGATGTTCCTCTGGATGTTCCTCTGGATGTTCTTCTGGATGTGATCTGACTCAGTGTGGATACAGAGCCTCTCTACACGTTTGCTATGGCTGCAACTAATGAGAATTTCATTGTCAGTTAGTCTGTAAAATTTGAGAATGGAGTGAGAAATGTTCATCACAGTTTCTCATCTCTTCAATTTGCTCCAATTTTCAGCTCCAGGACTCAGAGATATTAAATTGACTTTGGTAGAAAACAAAGAAAAGCAGGAAGCTTCATGCTGGAGTGTGACGGATCCTTCATGTGAATGAGTCTGTACTGTTCAGTTATAAACAGAGATTATATAAAATCCACAGGTGGCCCAGAATGAAGTATTTACTGGAGATGACATGTGTCCACAGTCACTGACAGTAGAAGTGTTGCTGTGTACTTGTACTTCTACTTGTACTTCAGGATCAAATACTCTGATGTGTTTCATCCTTGGTGTCAGAGTTCACCCACAGTGATTTCTCATGTGGTGTCTCCTGGGGCTCCATGTGTTTATCTGGAGGGTTTATGACATCATTGTGATGAAAACAGAAAAACATGTGGATGCTGATGAGACCAGTGATGAAACACTTCTAAACATCAGGAGGTTCAAGCTCCTCAGATGACCACAGAGATCATTTTTCTTCTACTTTGCTGAAGTAAAATAACCAATCACAGCAGAGTTGATGTGTCTGCATGAACCAGTCTGTTTGAGGTTGTGTTTCCTCCATGTGATGAAGATCCTTTCAGCTCAGGTTTGGTCTCCACCAGCTCCTCCTGCTGGTCACTGACCTCTTCTGATGTTTGGTGCTGGAGGCGACAGTAATGACAGAGACCACACAGTTAGCTCAGAGATGCTAAGATGCTCAGAGGGGCTGAGAGGAAGAGCAGATCCACTTCGATCTATTGTTAATAAATACATATTGATCAGAGTGGCTTCACATGGCCTGATGCTGTGACTGTGTCCACACACTGCAGACTGTAAACACTGTCACCACATGTGATGCATGTCTGAGAGGCTGTGCAGCATCATTTGGGTGAGGACAGCTGTTACAGATGTGGCCTGATTCAGTTTCACAGGTTTTAATCTGACCTTTGCTCCTGGTGTTTGCTCTCTGATCTGTATCCTCTCCTCTGCTCAGCTCTCTCCATTCTTCTTCATTTTCATTTCTATTCTGTTGTTTCATCCTCTTGTATTTGCTCTCACTGTTGTCTCCTTCTGACACACACACAGACACACACACACACACACACACACACACACACACACACACTTGCTGCCTCTCTCCTCCTCCTCCCTTTTTTCTTCCTCCTTTGCTTTCTCTCTCTTTTTCCCCCAAACATCGTCAGCAATGTTCTTTTCATTTTGCCTCTCTGAGATGGTGTCATAAGGTTGATGAAAAGCAAAGATGGAGTCGCAGAGATGATTTAGAAAATACAGATGAGGAAAAAGAGGCAGAGTGAGTGAGTGAGTGAGAGAAAAAGCCTGATAAATGGAGACAGATGGCCAGAGGGCAGATGGGGGCCACTTTAGTTGAAAGGTTGAATGGATGGTGTGAAGGAGGGAAAGATGGAGGGAGAAGATGGAAGAAAAAAGAGAAGAGAGAGGGGGAGCAGGGAGGCCAGAGGTGGGAGAGGAGAGGCCGCAGGAGAGTTTGAGATGAAGGATCCACTGAGGGACGAGTGGAGGAGGTTAAAAGGGCAGAAAGTGAGAGCTGAGTCCTTTCTTGTGGAGGCTGCCTGGATAAAAAGGATGGAGGGGTTCAGAGGTGCAGAGCTTGAAAAGATGGAGCCAGATGGAGGAAAAGAGCAGAGAGAGAGATGGAGGAGTAGAAAGCAAGGAGGAAAATGGAGGACGGTGCAGCCACAGAGGCAGCAGGAGGGAGGAGTGATGGAGACACTCAGAGCTTTGAAGGCTGGTTTGTTCACTGTGGGACCAGGACAGGACTGTGGGGGAGCTGGTTAGCAGCCAGCCTGACTTCCTCCCTGCTGGAGCTAACATGCTACATGCTACTGATTAAATACACTCAAAAAAGTCAAGAGGAGCAAATCTACAGATCTATGCCCCTGTTCACACTTGGTTTTAAGATGTGTCTGATCTGATCACAAGTGTAAACGACCACAATCCACACTGAGGTCCACTCACTCAAACCTGTCTCCACATGTGTAATATCTGACCACACGTCCTTTGTTGTTAATTTGTCCAACAAGGACGTTATAGGGACACGTCATCAATGCAGGACAGTGCAGGGTGAGTCCTCATAAATGACTTCCTGTCTGTCCAAACAGGAAACAGGAAACCATGTACAGCAGCTCCTGAATCATGTTGCCTTCTCCTCACGACATCTGGACACAGGTTTGGACACACATTAAACACAGGTGGAAACAAAGATGTGTCCACTTGTGGTCTGAAAGCTGAAGACCCATTTAAAAACCCAGTGTAAACAGGTTGAAGCTAAACTATTGAACAAACAGGTGCAGTCCAGGTTTGAGTTCATTGACAACTTTTATCTGATTCATTGTGGTGAGAGGAGGTCATGATGAGGTCACTTAGTGAGATAAACTGTGGGTATGAAGCCTGCAGCTGACACTAGCAACAGTTAGCAGTTAGCATAATGTATTTCCTCACATAACAACCAGTGGACTACTGTGTACTACAGTATAATCCTCCTGTTCTGGAGCAGTGCAGTACTCTGTCCTCTGTCAGTGGGAGTACTGCAGTCTCAGCTGATGTACTTTGTAGTAATGTTTCCAGATGTTTCACAGTGATTCACAGTTTCTTACAGGACCATTTGTACTATCAATGACAGACAATCAGAAATCAAAGCTTGTGTCCGACACATGGTTCCAGTAAAGACTCGGTCACAGAGCAGCAGCTGTAGTGAGTGTGTGTCTGTGTGCAGCACTGCAGAAGCTCTTATCAGATGAATGTTGTGTTCACAGGCAGAACGTGCTTCAATTTGCATTTCTTATTTTCCACAAAGAGCTTTTCTCCCCAGATGTTCAAAGCTCAGCTCCATGATGATTCCTTTCACTGCATTCAAAGCATCACTCTCTCTTCTATCAGTTGTCACCAAGTCCCACACAAAAACATTCAAAACCTCACGTCAAAGCGACGCCGGTGCTGATCACAAAGCCGGAGAAATGTTGCAGCGCTCATTAAACAGCCATAAACACTCAGAGCGGGGTGGACTTTCAATTCTGCATTTCCTGCCCACAGCCACAGAAGTGTGACGTCCAAGTCATGTATGTTGAACCAACCATGTGCTGTGTATTTATACAAGTTGAGGCTCAAAAAGAAACTGTGACTCAGTCAGATTTCCCATGATAACCTGACAACTACACAACTATTATAACATGTACTGTGAAACAGCACCTCTCCCTCTGTCCCCTGATAAGTTCATATTGTAGTTTATTAAAGTCTGGTTATTATTTTAGACAAAGTGTCTGCTCTCTGCTGTCAGGAGCATTTCTGTGAGACAGGAGCCGTCGTCTAATGACCAAAAGAAAGTTGTCGAGAACACAAATGATCTCACATCATGGTGGGAAAACCAAGCAGCCACAGTGATTACATGCATGTCTTTCTCAGCCTGCTCCAGCTGACATGATGTGACAGGAGCTTAATTAGCCTCGTGTCAAAATATTCAAGTTCATTACCAGGCCTGGATCCTCCACCTCTGTTACATGCAGTCCTGGCAGCTGCTGTGAAGAGTCCTGGTTCTTCACAGGTTGAGATGTTCAGGACAACATGTGGCGAGGTGGAGCAGGAACATGACCAGGAGCACAGACTGAAGATTGAAATATCTCAGATCAATAATCCAAAAATCTGTGGAGGAAATGAAAACACACTGTTTAATTCAACCATCTGATGCTTTCATGTGTGTGAACATTAAGGAAAACCATCGGATGAAACGACGCCAGGCTTCAAAATAAAAGTCATCAGGCAAAATGAACTCAGGCCCTACAACACGATACTGTGTTTTATTTTGAAGGAACCAGAAGTACACATGACATCATCAATATTCAACATTTCAAACTTTATAAATCAAACAATACTCTAATATATCCTAACAGTAGCTGTGAGCCCCTGGCAACCTCCCACCATCCAGTATTGAATGTGTACTTCTGGTTCCTTCAAAATAAAACATTATGTTGCGTTTTACAGCCTGAGGCCGTTTTACTGATGTCGTTTTGTCTGATGACTTTTATTTTGAAGCCTGATGCTGTTTGATTTGATGCTGTCTGGTCTGACAAATGACAGGTTTTCCTGACACCTACCTCTAAGGATGTCCTGAAATGTTGACGGTGTGTGTGATGTTTTCATGGACAGTCCACAGGGAGTGTGTACATCAGGACTGGTGATGTATTTTCTTGTTGCTCTGAGACCCAAATGTCTTTACAAATGTAGACCTCTCTCAGTGTTTGGAGCTGGTTTCACTCTCACCATGACCGGCGTCGCCCCTAAAGCAGCAGCTTAATGTTGCTGAGTTTCATTAAAGGCTGCAGGCTGTTTGTGTGGATCAGTGCTGCAACTGTGCCTCTGCTTTCAGCATCCTCCTCCTCCTCCCTGCATCTTCCCCCCTCTCTCTGTCGCTGTCTTAATTTTTATTTACATTCTCTGCATTTAGCTGATTCAACCCGAGCAGCTGACTGAATGTTGCAGTGAAATAAGCTCCAGTTCCCATCATCAGCATTACAAGCATCCTGTAATAAGGAGTCCGAGGTCAGAGCTGCTGGGACGTGATAATATCCTCTTGAATGGTGGAAAAAGAAAAGGCCTCTGAAGGAAATTAAAAGTGGATATTTAGCTTCATTAGCAGTTGTACGAGGTGTTTCTGAGCCTGAGGGTCTGGTCACAGCAGCATTTTAAACAGCTGCTTCTTGTGACACCTTCATTTCATTCAGCTGATGTTCAATTACTGGCTTTGAAAGGAGAGTTTTTGCCGCTGCGCTGCCATATTTTGATATGCAAATGAGCATCAGTGACCAGCTCAGAGCCACGCCGTGACATCATGTCCAGTTTGGCCTCTGTTGTGTGTGGAGCCTGATGCTATCTCTCACTGAGCACGTCTTCAATCAAACACATCAGCTCCACTGCAGCTGCTGCTGGAGGGTTTAACCTTCAGCATTTACATGGAGCCACAGCAAACCTGCAGCTTCATCACTTATTTTTACTACTTCACATTTTAATCTTTGCTCTTACAACATGTTTTGTGTTCATCACTGGACTTTCTTCTTTTATTCAGACAGGATGTTTGGTCTGCTGGTGTTTGGAGGACATGTTCATTAACACATTAAAATGAATACATAACATGAATTAATACTAACATGAACTAGTTTATTTTTATTGAACCACAGTTATTTTCCAGTCCTGTAATTGGAGGCTGAGAAGCAGTGCATGGTTGTACATCCATCAGCTTTGTTCAACATCATCTACAACAAACTGACTTGATATTATCGACCTCTGAGACGCAGACAGTCGTCACAGGAAGTTGTTTTGCTGCCCTCACATTAATGAAGGACACGGTCTCAGACGGTCATGAGACAGGAGTCAAAAGTATAAACATGTCCTGAACAAAACTTATTGCTCCATTAGTGGCCATGCTAAGCTAATGAAGGTGTCGTATTTAATGTTTTTTATTAATTAAACGATGCAGAGCCTGAACAGACCTGTGGCTCTAACAGTCTGTGTGGCGGCATCAGGGAAACAAACGTGGAGACTTTAAAGCCTTTGTTTTTCTGGCTGCTGTCTTGGAGACCGAGGACCAGCGTTACCGCGGCGACACGATCTGTGCTGCGAAACGAATCCAAGTCAGAATGCCGGGGGATCCCCTTTAAGAATAATCAAGAGGAAAACAAGTGAAAGGCTGAGGTGCAGATGAAAGAGCGAGGGATGGGAGGAGGTGGGAGGGCTGGGAGGAGAGGGACAGGGCTCTGATTGCAGTTAATTGCTGTTCACATCCAGGGCGGGTCTAATCACTCTGAGGCTGTGTGTGTGCATGTGTGTGTCTGTGTGGACGTGCAGACTGTGTTAATTCCCCCCCCGGCCTCTGGTACAGCCCTGAGCTCAGCAGAGGGACGGCCTGCTCCTGCTTCAGCCTTGGTTTATAATTAGCAGATAGATTATATTGCAGACCCTCCGCTGCACCCTCCACGCCTCCAAATCAGACAGGGACTCTTTCTCAACTTACATAAGACCGAGCGCACAGACGAGGAGGTCGGACCACAGATAACACCATATAAATAACTTTTCTTCCTCTCTTTGATTTTATGAACCAGTGTGATATCTTTGTCCCTTTACAACCTGTTTCCTCTGTGGGTCCAGCTGCTCAGGGAGAGTCTGCATCAGCTCCCTGCAGCCATGGGGATCACTGAGGATCATTGTTGGAGGTTGAAGTAAATCACACTTATTGTCATTATGGGTTCATGTGCCAGTTACTTATTTAAATGTTCATTTACAACAGGGGTCCCCAGTCCTGGTCCTCGAGGGCCGCTATCCTGCATGTGAGGGACACATCTACAACATGCAGGATTGTGGCCCTCGAGGACCAGGATTGGGGACCCCTGATTTACAATAATAGAATAAAGTAATGTGTCCAATCAGCTGTCAAAGAGTAAAACATATCAGATTACAAAAGCATTTCTGTCAACACACATTAATGTCTGTTTAATAGTTTAATACGACGTTAACTATAACTGGTGTTTACATGGGAAATATAATTCTTAATATTTTATTTATTTGCATAAGTTATATCTCTACCAATAAACTATTTGTTGTATTATTTAAGATTTAATGAGGTATTTTCTTCAACAGCTGAAATCTTGGTGATAAATTCAGATGCTGGTCAATATGAAGCTCTCAGGATTTATTGTTTTAATAAGTTTAAGATCTGTTGTTCAAAATCTGTCAGATTAACAATGGACATTTGAGCTCAACATCTTTAGTTTTAAACAGTTTTTATGATTTGTGTGGATGAAAGTTAATAAATTCTTAAAAACACAAAGTAAGGACTTGTTTTAGCCACTTATCTGTAAATCCAGTTAGTTACAGTGTTTCATCAAACAGTCTTTATACACCAGGGTGTTCTTCAATACATTAATAAACACTGATTAATATCCTCATGTGGGCTCAGACTATTTCCTACATAAGCCCCTCCCACCACCACCAGCAGTATGGGAGACATCAGACTTTATATCTGTGTGACACTGACCAGTGACTTCACCGTCTGCTGTTTTCTAATAATTGATTTAAACAACACTGATGAGCTGGATGGAGTAAAATAAATAAAACTCCTCCCTGGATGTGAAGCTGAGTCGCTGCCTCCACAGATGAAGCACTCCACCATTTAAAGTGCAGTTGTTGAAATCACCCAATACAACAGTTTGCAAATGTTTTCCAGTCACTGATTATTTACACATGTCTGCAGGGTGACTTGAGTTTAATTAGAAAGCACTCAGTTCAAGTGTAGTGGTCGTCTTGTTCACTTTGCTCCATTAGGTCTAATTTGACCAGAGCAGATCTGTCACACTGTGGTGTTAATGAGCCAGTCCCACTCAGCTGGTCACTGTTCAGCCGGAGGCGGGGTCCTCTGTCAGCTGACTTGTTCACACACCCTGCAGCTAGACCTGGATCCATTCAGGGGTTTGGACCTGATGCCACATCCGGTCAAGTACCTGTCAGCATGAGACGTAATGTACGAGACAGAGAGGACAAAGACACCATGCTGCTGAGGACGTCCTCTCAGAGACAGGTGTTTCTAATAGAGAGGAGAGGTGCCGTGCCATCCCAGAATAGTCTGATTAAATCCAGGGATTAAGTTGGGATCAGCAGGACTTCATTTGCAAGTTTGACTTGGCTGAACATGAACCACAGCTAATTACACTGCAGTGGAAACACCATCTGAGAGCCTGTTGTAGGTTTATAATAAAATGATGCACATGTCTGACACCACTCACATGGTGCTGGGTTTAGAACGAAGCTAGAAGAAACATTAGCTTAGCTTAACTTAGCTTAGCTTAGCATAAAGACTGGAAACAACCAGCCAGACAGAAAAAACATGTGCACACATTGAGCTAGCATGATGTTATGTTGTGTTGGTAGATGTGTTGCTAAGTGGCTAAGCTAACTTCCTGATTAAACCAGCAGTGGATGTGATGGGCTGTACTGACCAGCACCATATTAGGTTATAAAGTCCATACAGGTGCTTTTTATGGCAGGACACTGAGTTGTGTGCATGTCCATGAAGAATGTATCATTTAGCTTTAGCTTTGGTCTCCACCTGCTCCAACATGTGTCTCTTCCCCTGCTGAATGTGTCCAGTCCACACTTCACAGTGATGTCATCGTTATGTCATTATTCTCTGACATGTACTCTCAGTGTAAATATATATTTTACTGCAGCGGTCCTCAACCTTTTTAGCACCACGGACCGGTTTAATGTCGGCATTATTTTCACGGACCAGCCTTCAAGGTGTGGCAGATAAATACTGCCATAACACGATACAATAACACGACCAGCAAGTTATCCTCTCAAAGAAGCTCTCCAAAGACGTTTGTATTTTATTCATTGTCGCTAGTTTGCAGGCTTATTTTTTGGCTAACGTACGGTAACAACACCGGTCCCCGGCCCGGTGGTTGGGGACCACTGTTTCAGAGCATCATTAACGGACACAATGTTTCATCTTCTCATGAACTGTGGACATGAAAGCAGATCAATATATTTCAGTGTGCTGCTCCTTTAAAAACACTTTACTACGTACTGCTTGAGCTGTATCATGTTTCTCATTGAAACCCTGTGTATCCCTCAGCACTGATTCTTGTTGTGTCTGTGCTTTAAGCCCGTCCTGCTTAATCACACAGGGCGGCACTGGCAGCCACATTTCAGAGGATAAAACATTTCTAAACAAGTGACGAGTTAAACAGTTTAATTAGCCCCAGGTTGTTTGGATCCATTGTATGTTTTTACAACATAATTCAAAAGCACTTTGGGTGTTCAGTCTGTGATCAACAAGAAAAGAAAAGCAACAATTTACTCTTCAAGTTTGGTTCTGGGAGGATGTTGGTGGGAGTTTGTTCAAACACAGTATTATTCATATTTCACCAGAGACGTGCTCGGTGCTGCAGAGCGATAAGGAGCACACAATTCAAACAAATGGACATTTGAACAGCTGAGCTTGTGTCAGGTGTGAATACAGCTCCTGTTACCTGGAGCTGAAAGTGCTCGAGTCAACAATGAAATGTAAAGCAGCTAAACCAGCGAACACAGAAACCATCTGATCATATCACAGCGTCTGAAGCTTCATGTGGATTTTTATGACTTTGTGAGAGCTCATCATTTTTCACGTCTGCTTTAAGCTGCATCTCTTTACATTACTGTGGCCACATCTGAAACCCTGACGTGTGATTATGCATGTGTCAGGAGTCCGGATATTAATTATAATGAAGGATATCACAGTGTAGGTCTGAGCAGCATGCTGGCAGCAGGTGTTTACACAGAGGAGATAAGACAGGTTTTACTTTTTAAACTGTAAAGGCAGAAAATGAAGTGTAAAGACACATGGTCTCTGTAGGATCACCACTAACTGAATGAAGTGTGTACCTGCTACATCACACACATATTTAATCACAGCAGGGTCCGAACCTCCTCCATCCATCTCCAGAGGTCCTGTGACCATATATAGAAGTTTTTTGTCTAATAAATAATCTGCTTGATGAACACTTGTTATATAATGAACTGAACAAATCAAATGTAATGTTGGGAAGGTTTAATTAACACTCCCAGTTTCATGAAGATCTTTTAGACTCGTCTGAAGTGTGAGGATAGTTTTAATTTTGCTCTTAGGATAACTCTGAATGAGGAGCCAGGTCTCCATGGCAACAATCAGTGACAGTAACAGTAACCTGTATTGAAAGTATTCAGCAGTGAGGACAACGTCAAGTCTTCTTGATTCAAGGTTTGCAGATGCACTGAGTTCTGCAACAATCTGTTTTCTGACGGATCAATGACTGTGACTCTGCTGTGACTCAGTAACAGAGGAGCTCTGCAGGACCTGGACTCTGTGCTGGACTCACCACAGCTGTGCATTGTGAAGCAGTGCTCGGTGAGCCGTGCTGTTTAACTCTGAACAGAGGCTTAATGAACCTGTTGAGGAGTCAGAGAGAGTCTGATCTCTGCAGCATCAGAGTCTCTGTTTAACTTCACGTCCTGAATTCTGCAGGAGGTTGAACTGAAACACAGAAGACAAAATCCAGCTGGTTCAAACCCTCAGTGCATGTCACACACACTGTCTCACACTGTCTCTCTCTGCAGCACTTGTCAAACTCTGGTCTTGTGTTTAAATATTTCAGCTAGAACCTCAGTTGGGACCTTAAACCATAAAATAAAAAACTACTAAAATTAGACTGTGAGAATTTTTTTCTCACAGTACACACATCAGTCTGTAGACACAGCTCTGAGACCTGGACTCCACAGACCTGAAGGTGTCCTGTGGACTCGGACCTGGACTCCACAGACCTCTGAAGCTGTCCTGTGTACCAGACCTGGACTCCACAGACCTGAAGGTGTCCTGTGGACTCGGACCTGGACTCCACAGACCTCTGAAGCTGTCCTGTGTACCAGACCTGGACTCCACAGACCTCTGAAGCTGTCCTGTGTACCAGACCTGGACTCCACAGACCCCTGAAGGTGTCCTTTGGTCTCAGACCTGGACTCCACAGACCTCTGAAGGTGTCCTGTGGTCTCAGTCTGGACTCCACAGACCTCTGAAGCTGTCCTGTGGTCTCGGACCTGGACTCCACAGACCTCTGAAGCTGTACTGTGGTCTCAGACCTGGACTCCACAGACCTGAAGCTGTCCTGTGGTCTCGGACCTGGACTGCACAGACCTCTGAAGGTGTCCTCTGGTGTCAGACCTGGACTCCACAGACCTGAAGCTGTCCTGTGGTCTCAGACCTGGACTCCACAGACCTCTGAAGGTGTCCTCTGGTGTCAGACCTGGACTCCACAGACCCCTGAAGGTGTCCTGTGTACCAGACCTGGACTCCACAGACCGCTGAAGGTGTCCTGTGGTCTCAGACCTGGACTCCACAGACCCCTGAAGGTGTCCTGTGTACCAGACCTGGACTCCACAGACCCCTGAAGGTGTCCTGTGGCATCAG
>OOFC01000091.1:11392-25105 GCA_900323345.1 Pseudochromis fuscus
CTCTTTCAACTCTCTAGACCCAGTCACTGTTTGTGAGCCTCTACTGGAACAGTCTGCTACTTAAATAAAAGAAGTGACTAAAACAAAACCAGCAGCACACAAATAATGATAATAGTGATCAATTATTATGATTATTATTATTAGTAGTAGTAGTAGCATTAGTAGTAATAATAGCAGCATATAGCTTTTTATTTATTCATTTATTTTGCATGTCCCTGTCCTAATCATCAGCACCAAACCCAAACACTGTATTCCCCTGCAGTTAAAAGCAGACAGATAATAAGAGGTGCCTTAGAGTGTGTTGATTTCCCTTACCTGTCATGACTATTTCATGACTCTCTCTGGTAGTTTGAATTTTAATAGCTGTCCCTATTGTGTCCGGAGCTTATCTGAGCCCCTGGGCGAAACCAGAGACTGACACCCAGATGGGAGACAGCAGATAGACCACTGTCACTCTCCCTTTCAGCCTCTTGGCCCTGGATGCTCTCCCTTTTCACTCCCAAGGGAAGGGGAGGGCGGGGTGGTGGGGTGCTTATTTGTGTCATCGGCATGCACTGTGTTTGTGTGCAGTTGGAAATGTTTGTGTCTTTGCGTATGTGCACCCGCGATTGACACAGTTGGCTAAAGCCACAGAGGCACAATTACAGGAGTCGGGATCATTTTAAGCAACGTTGTATGAATTTTGATTTTTTTTTTTTTTACCCCAGTGTAATACAATAGAAAGCCGCCCCATCTTTTTATTTAAAATGACAAAGTCGCTTGTGATTCAGATGATGATTTGCAATTGGAAATGTGCAGCACGGGGCATTTATAAGCTCTAAATCTTTAGCATTATTCAAGCTGTCAAAATCTTCTTATATTTCTGCAGCTATGCACACAGCAGCTCCTCTATATCTGTGCTGACAGCCTGGTCACACATGAGGGGAGTCAGGAACAGATGTGTTTCTTCCATGTATGCGTGTGTGTGTGTGTGTGTGTGTGTGTGTGTGTGTGTGTGTGTGTGTGTGTGAACCTGAGAAATGGAGAGAGCTGGGTTATTACAGCCACTGGATAGAAACATCTGTTTATTATTTATCCAAGTATCTATAAGGTAAATAATAATACAAGGCTAATGACATTTCATCAGTGGATAGGTTAACCAACTTAAAAAAAAAGAGTCACTGAATTATTTTAATCAATTTTGTCATTAGCTGAAGATGAATGAAAGACAGAGATGGAGAAGAAAGAGGAAAGCATGGATAGATTGATTGACTGATTGATTGAGTGAATGGTTGAACAGTCTGGAATTACAGGATGAGGTTACTGACCCCATTACACTTTGCCCTTATCACTCCGCCGTTGTGTCTAAACATGCTCATACACTCTCCCTTTTTTTCCCTACTCACACACACACACTCACCCTCACACACGGGCTGTAAACAGATGTCTCATTAATGTTAGTGAATGTTAGTGTCCACATCTAGGGCAGTCGGGCCAGCTAACATTACAGTGTTTGAGGCTCAGATGGTGGAACAGATACACTAAGTGACTAATAAAGTCAGTAAGAGACTCATATTTTCTTTGTTGTTTTTCACTTCTGCTCACTCGCAGTGGATGGAAATAAGCACATTTGTTCACTTGCATACACACGGGGCCTCCACGGGTCTTGTCAAAATAACAATGACTTTATCCCCCCCACAAAAAAAAATAACAACACTCTGAAAACAATATTTTTAATAAGAAATATGGTGAGTTTTTGCTATTTCAAACTTATTGTGATGCCTTGGATCTCTCCACAAAATGCAAACCCGGCAGAATCGCTATCTCACATGAATGCGACTGCATAGAGGCATGAGCGTAATACTTGAAAATCATACAGCCCTAATGTAGGCTTTTTTTTTTTTTTCAGTGGTCAGGGGTGGACAGTAGCTCACAGAGCCACGATCTGAAGTGGATCTCAATCATGAACATATCTTTCACACAATAAATAACTGTGTAATGAAATTTTTGAAAGAGACCATATGCACTGAAGCCTTCATCCCACATGAGTCACTGTGGGCTTGTTTCTTTTCCTTCCCCTCCATGCTGCTCTTCATGTGTTACTTGCCAGGCGTCCAAAAAAGATTTTCTAAGAGGTGTAAATTAAACCTTTGGGCATTCAAATTGTACAATATGAGCAGCATACACCAACCACATCGAGGTTGTTTTTTTTTTTTTCTTGATAAACGTTACATAATTTTCTTTTTCTCACTTGAAATTGCAAAAAATCTCATCACTGGAAATAAAGAAATCTGTGTACCCTGGTTCAATGCATGAGGACTTTAAAATGAATGTGGGATGAATTTTTCAACCTTTAAGACCTGAAGATTTTTCTTTCTCATTTTTATTCAGTTGTGAGTATACAATTTCTTCTTCTAACATTTATGCTGGTATATACTCCAAAGTACAAATGCTCAGTAATTATCAGTTATCTTGCGGAGTGAGTGGTGTGCATGTGTTTTTGTGTATGCATGTGTGCGTAAGAGGGAGAGCTGGGAGCTGTGTTGTCTCACTCCACTCTGCCATTTCTCGCATGAGTCAGACTCATAGAGCACAGTGCCTGACAGCAAAACTCACCCACTTGTACAGCTGCCCCCACAGACTCTCACACACACATATAAACACACACACATTCGCACACAGTTGCATATTTTATTTTCGGCATTGCTACATACATTTAATTTTGGTTGTTGGAAGGCTCCTCTGGCAAAAACCTGCTCGGCATTTGAGCCTTTTAATAGAAAACACAAATTACGTGACATCAGGGGCTAAGTTCGGGCTAAGTGTGCTCTTGATGTTTATAATGAAAGACTTATAATGCCAAGAATAGGAGGTATTGTTGAAGTCATAGTTGAATCTGCTGGAGAAGATGCTCACCACATTCTCAACAAGTCTTAAAGCAGCGGTTTGACATTTGGGGAAAAACAAAAAGTTAGTGTAGTTGCTGTTAGTTGCACGGTAACATGGTCTTGGAAATAATAAGACACATACACCCCTGTAAAATGTGAAATTGTTTTTATTCTTGGTTTTTATTTGCATATAAAACTTATACGCACAATACTTCTGTGGATTTTGTTATGTGCAAAGCTAGCTGGTGTCCACTGTTTCCCTTGGTGAGCCAGCCGGTCCAGCAGCATCTGTGCAGACATGAGTGTTATCTAACCCTCAGCAAGAAACACATAGATCTGCATATGGTGGATTTCTATGACGAGAGCTCAGTGGATTGATCTGTTGCCTGATACAGATGAAACTTTTTCTGTGGCTGGTTTAACATTTTGCAGAAATATACCATTACAGCATGATTTCACACACACATATAGGCATATTCACACACACACACACACACACACATGCAAACAGTACAGTCATGAAGGGAAAGACATTGCGTCAGAAATCACACAGTGCCACTTTCCAGTCCATTGACTTTTAGATGCTTTTGTCCGTAGGGGAATAAACGATAGATCCGTGTGTGTGTGTGTGTGTGTGTGTGTGTGTTGGTGCTCCCAAGCGTGTATTCGTGTCCATGTGACCCCGTGACTCCTTATGAAATGGAAAGACTTCCTCAGCTGTTTGTTTACATTCAGTGCAGTATGTCTGCTTGCATGTTTGGCCTGTGAGCATGTGACTGCTCAATGGTCTGTACATAACGGGGCAAGATTGCATGTGTGTTGCGACACTGAAGACATGTCACATCAGCTCCTCGCAGGGAGCGCTCGCTGCCGGCCGCGGCCTCTCGTGCTCTGAGTGTGTGGAGCTCACAGAGCCACACTGCAAGCCGAGCACAGGTGCCAGTCAGTAAAGCTGAGACGCTTAAGGGGAAAAAAAAAAGATAGTCCGTTAAACTACAGTGTCCCGCATTGGACATCTGAAGCTGCTGAGTTACTGCTGCAGTAACAGTGGTTCCTTTATGTTTCCCCAAATCATTCAGCCCTGCTTTGTTTAACTGAGGACTTACTTTCTTTAATCAAATCTTCATTTAACCAGGGACAGCTCACTCTGTTGCAGGGTGGTCCTTTGTGGGAATAGTTTATTTAATTCAGTTATACTCCTTATAATTGTTTTAAAACTAAAGAAGCTGTTTAAATGAAAGTGTCTTCAAACTAAACACACATCCACAGAGTTAAATTCAATTTTATTCCCAGACATAGCCCCAAAAAATCATCTTAGGACATATTCATGGAGGTATTTTTCCACGAGTATGCTACATCTCTCTATCATGCTTTAAATGCAGTTAAATGTAAATGACAGTGGGGAAGTGCTACATCATTAGCACCACTTTGCACACATTGCAAGAAAATTCAGTTTTTTTTTTATTATTATTTAATGCACTTACATATGAAGGTTGATTTTTTTTTTTTTACTTGCATTACTTCCTTTACTGGTCTTTGTGTGCACATCTGAATCCGTCCCACTTCTCAACCTATTTATAGTATATCATTTCCATACCATACTGCTTTTTATTTCAGTGTATATTTGTATCTGCCCTCTTTAAGCCAAATTGCCAGTGCTCTGCCTTTGTACATACAGTAACACACCTCTCCTCTTCCTGCCATAAAATGGTGTCATTATTATGGAGGTCATTCTCAAGGACACTGTGACACATTTCTCCATCAATCCCTCTTCTAATAAGAGCATGATAATTATCCACCTTTTAGCCGCTGATGGGTTATTATTCATAGAGTTACTCTACATCAGCCTACTCTCATTCTCTCTTTCAGTCCCTCTCCCTCCCTCTCTCTCTCTCTTCTTATTCTCCTGTGCTGTGTGAGTCACACTTCAACCCTCTGTCTTCTCTCTTTTCTCTCTCTCTCCTTTTAAAATGGTGAACGCTGAGAATACATGTTGAAGCTATTGATTTGCTGCAGAAAAAAACCATCAATATTTTGCGTCGTTATGATGATGATCATCATCATCATTGTAGAACCCTGTTGCCATGGTGACTTGTTTTGGACACCACAGCATACAGGCATGTGAAGTTTACAGAGACAGGTGTAAAATCAAAGGCTGGGCAGCGCCGGGACACAACGAGAACACCTAAAAAATACCTATTTCAGTTCATCTTTGGCGTGTATGTATATATCACATGAATCTGATTTATGTTCCACACCACAGTGACGTGCCTGTTTTACAAGGGCATTTGGAGGTCATCACGCCATTTCGTGCTTTGCTGTATTTTCTTTGTTGGAACGCAGCTTTGCACACACACATGTACATATTTACAGTCGCTCGGGCAGGAAACGCACATACAGAACACACACAAACACACACACATACACTACTTACATATTCACACATTCTGCAAGGTTCAGAGTTGCGGGTATTTCCACTCAACGAGTGGGATGCATAGTGTTTCCATGGAGATCTATTTTTAGCCACTGACAAAAAAAGGGCAACTGTTAAAATATGCCATCATGTTCCCTCTGACTGCAAAAAATCCCATTTCGTCTCATGCAGAAAAGATGGCATGAAGTTTTTTTTCCCCTTTTCATGTCCCCATCTTGTCTATTTGGAAACAGGATGTTAGGCAGGTACTATTTGTCAGAGCGGATTTGGATCACAGATCCTGCAGCATTTGACGGATCAGTGCTTTACAAGCCATTAATTATAAAGTCAGAACTGTGCTGAAGAAGAGAGGAATACAAAGTTTGACCTTTGTTTCTTTTTTTTATATATGTCAGAAAGTCTTCAGTCATCAATAATAAAATGTTTTGAAGTCTAATCCGACAGTAATGATAGAGACTTAATTAGTTCTGCTAATCATTTGGGGCATTTCTTAAGCAACAGTGCTGAACATTGGCTTATTTTTAATCTCTGTCATCATCGGACTTTTGATAACACGCTATATTATCCTAAGAATATTAGAGTGTTGTCACAATGCCAAACTTTGTGTTCAGGTTTCTTAAGTGATCCAAGAGTGAAGAAGCTTATTTTTAGAGCCAATTTTTCTATTAAATTACTGAAGCTAGTACAGCTCTCCTCGGCCTTGAACCCAGGGAGACAAAACATTTATAATAAAGATGAACAAAACAATCCAAAGGTTTATCATAGGCAATTAAAACGAGAGCCATCTAATGCACACAGTTGAGTACATCATGCTGCTGTATAGTCTGTAGAAAGTGGCTGAAAATAGGATTTGATTGAAAGTTTGATGACCTGCATTTATATTCATAAATTAGATTCAAGCAGAGGATCCATTGCTGGTACGGTAAATGGCTCTTGCCTTAATCTGCCAACTTCCCAGGAAGCCAAATGTTTGTTTTAAGTCCATCAGCTGACGATCTGCAATCTAACGCTAATGATAGTGCATCATCTCTCATCTAATATCGCATTTTTCATAGGTGCACTCATATTTCCTTTCCAAAAAGGCTTTTACCATTTGAACCTTGATTGGAACAATTACAGTGAGCTTTACTAAAAGGGAATTACCCATTATGCCAGGATTGATCGTATATATTTAGTGTAGTACTATAGTAGTCATAGTATGCATTATTTAATCAGCTTTATCTACAGAGCACTTTACACACAACACAGTTACACTGCACGTAGAGAAAACAAACAGACGAGAAAATACAAAGTAAATGTAAGAAAACAAAATGTATAGTCACATGTCACATGACACACAACACACAATCCAGTCTACTTAAGTATGGTGTGGTTAAAGGCTAGTGAGTAAAATGACAGAAGGCAGAGTCACACACACTTTTGTATCAGCTTTAGAGACACACACACTTTGACACTTTGTAGACAAACAGGAGGATTTTGAAATTCATTTTATTGCAAACAGGGAAACAATGTAGGGAGGATCAGGGTGATAGAGGGTTGGAGATGTGACTGAGGCAAAGACATTGATGTTTTCTCTGAGTTGGGAGCACTTAACTACCTGATTCATTTAATGGTGAATAAAATACATGGTTTAACCGAAGAGGACATTGAGCCAAGATGGAGAGCGAGAACCCAAGTTAGATTCTGAGGTTCAATAATAAAACTTCAGATGTGTTGTCGCTGAGCGTGAGAGGTTTCACTACTTGGTAATGAACTCTCGCACAAAGACTACTTTGCAATCAGCCTTAATCCTTTCTGAGAATGTTGTGACTCATCTGTGTATCACCAGTTTTTCTGCCCTCTCACTGCCTCCTCAAAATCCACCGCCAGAGCAGTTAGGTGGGCTGACAGCGTTTAGCCTGCAATATTTCATAATCTGGCAAATAAATCTTTTTCAGTAAGCAGTATTGCAATCAGCGATCCAGGAAGGAATGACAGTGTAGCAGAGGCTTTTCCAGGAAGCACTGAGTATTTAATGATTTGGGAGATTGATTACAGCATAGCTCACATCTCAAGGGCATTTAAGGAGAATGTAGTTAAAACATTTAACAAGGTTAAATGTCACTGTGAACAAAAGCACCAGCACACACAGAGCACTACCTATCACATAGCTGTTAGCGTAGCAGCATAACACTGTGCAGTGAGCGCATGCAGCAAGATGTATTTCAGTGTGAAATGATTGCTGCTGTTATGCAGAATTGTGTATTTGCATACTATAACCGGCTCCCGCGCCTCTGGACAGATGCAAGAAATGTGGAGTTGAGGATTAGCATATGTACCATAGAGAAAATATTCTGTGGATTCAGTGTCGGGTGGAAATACGAGTCAGAGCAGTATTTGATGTTCGCCTGACATAGCTGAGAAGATGGTGGGGGCTTTGCAAAACCTGAATGTAAATGTATAAAAATGTGCATCGGTGTTCGTGTATTCATTTACAGTATGCAGCATCTGCCTTTTTGTGTGCGTGTCACAAACGAGAGCTAGCTAAAGCCTGATGTGAGCTCTAGTTTTTATAATGTGATAGTGCTAGCAACTGCAGGCATGCTTTGGTAGCCTTATTACACACACACACACACACACACACACACACAAAAGCGCATGCAGGCAGTCACGACTCACAACCCCAAGCACACACACATATAAACACACACACACAGACACTGTGATGTGAGGCATAGTGCTGTGGAGATCAATGGCAGAGCATGCTAGGTCTCCTCACAGAGACAATTAAAAGAGAATGGATAATGAGGCTATTTATAGACTGATCTATTTGTAACCAGGGCATTCTCCAACGTAGGAGCTGGGAATTGTTCTCTTTTCAGCCTGTCCTCCTTCTGTCCTCACTGTCTCCTTCTCTGTCTCTCCTTGTCTTCCTTCTTCATTTTGTTATGTTTCCTGATTGTTTGCAATATTTTAACTTTGGGTTTTTAAATAATTTTCGTTTGTTTTTTTTTTTACACAAAGCTCTGTCATTCCCTCTGTTCTGTTTTGGGGGATCAATACTTATTTTATATGTAGCTGTAAGTCATCTTGCAGTCATATGTGAAGCATTGTCATGCAGCAGCAGTGTTATCAGGTGCAATCCAGGGCCGCTCCTGGGAGACCCAGTGACGCACCATGCATGACATAATGCTGTGGTAATGTCTGCGGTTGTGAGGGAGAGAGACAGAGACAGTGGCTGTGAATACACACTGCGCCTGTGCACGTTCAGCACACAGATAATGGGGCTACATTGAAAAGCGGCTGGATAAAATAATGTACCTGCATCTTTTATCTTCCATGAATAATTTAAACGGGAGATGGGAAGCATAAATTTGCATTGCAGCCAGTGCGCTTAAGGTTGGCTCTATAGATCGAACATATGATGAATATAAACTTGAATTTTTATTTATTTTTTTAATTTACTGAATTTTTTTAAATTTATAGTGGTTGCACGGAATAAATGTATCTCAATCTAGATACATTTATTAAGTTGACTGTACATATTATTTTGGAGTAAATTATTATTTTTTCTTCAATTTTAGCTTGACTAGTTTGAGTAACTCACTCTAATTTTCTTGGTAATTCTGACTACCGTATTTTCCGGACTATTGAGCACACCTGTCTATAAGCCACTATTGAATTTATTCAAACAGTTTCATGTCGTCCACTCTGACCGGGTCTGATGTAACAACGATAAATGTATCGGCAGCACGGAGCTTGCTAGCTTGTAAAAAGCTAACGAGCTTTGTGTCGCCGGTACATGAGCCACACCGGTGTTTAAGCCGCAGGGTTCAAAGCATTGGAAAAAAGTAGCGGCTTATAGTCCGGAAAATACGGTAAAATAAACTAAATTATGTTTAGTTTTTTATTTGTACACTGAAATTAAGGAAATTGTTTGACTATGTATTTAAATTGGATTGATTCTAATTAAATTGTTTAGCTAGTGTTAATAGTTTAACTTTCCAGTCCAATATTCAGAAAATCTAAATAGTCTAACTTTATTATGCCACGAACATGTTTTAATTCACAATTCAGTGTCATTCAACCCTTTAAAACTGAAGGTGTTGCCAGCGACATGTTTGCACAAGCGATTACGTGATTAAGTGATTAATTATGTCACAGTTTGTGAAAAATTCGGATGGTTTCTTAGAGCTAGTGTCATTACAGTAATTTCACTTGCGCCTCTCCCAGAAGCCCCTTTACAATTTACTACATGTTATAAAAGTGTAATAACAGTGATGAAGGAAAATAGAACAAAAACACAAAAACAAACTTTGTTTTTAGAGTTTTAATGAACAAAAGCACTGCAACTGTACATGTTAGATTTTGCATGTTAAATTTAAATTTGAAATCAAAATAAGCAACAAAAAATAAAGTCCAGGTGGACTTTTGGAGGCTCAGGTGTTAAAAGGTTAAAATTATATTTTTCTACACATGGACCATTTTTGGAATATAGAAATATTTTAAGTAAAAAAACAGAACAAAAAAAAAAATCTGTGAAATAAGCTTATTTAAAACGTGCAACATTTGCAAGGGGTTAGAATAAATTTCCAGTGTAGTGTACATTGCTGATGCAGATTCACTTTGCTGTGACAAATATATTAACATCAATTTATTACTATTGTGATTAAGTACTAATTTAGTGTGTTATACCCAGATTAAAGGTCAGTTATTTAAGATGAATAAAATGTATAGAATCAGCCACAGGTCATTTTTGTCAAATGAGGTTGTAATTTGATCTCCTTAAAAAATATAAACAATAAAAACTGCACCTGCTGGACCCTTTTAGCACAGAACAAAAAGGTGCTTTTACTCTAAATCATCGATGTTTATTAATTAACCATTTATTCAGAAAAATGTAAAAAATCAGCCTTACTAGATGGTCCATTATGTCGAGCAGGAGTACAGATCCAGATAGCAGTGATAGAAGAGGGTGTGACAGCAGGGATATCTGTGCTCTGTACACACTGTTTGGTACAGTATGAGACTTCCTCTTGGCATGCCCTGTGATCCAAACAATGACAGTGGGAATCCATTTATGTCGATGTAATCGCACTCCCAGATCGGAAATTGTAGAGCGTGAGTTCCACCTGGAAAGTTTTTGGCAGTGCACCGTGTTGTCTGCATGCCATCAGGGTGAGCCTTTAAAGGTGGGCAGACGCTGGGCCTTTTTAATTATTTTTCTACAATGTGTTAACTCACACATTTCGCTACAATGTGGAGCTCACACTGAATGTGACAATGTACTAAAGTTTGTTAAAACAAGACGGCTATGACCTTTTGACAGAAAACAAGAAGTGTAACTTTATGTGACTCCACAGTGGAGACAGTGCTGCTGGATTTAGTGGTTGATGTGAGTTAATGAGTCTTAAAGGACCTTTTATTGGATTTATTCTGCTCTTGAGAGTGGGGGTGCAACAATTAGTCAACACTGTTGAAAAAAATTGATTGTAAAAATAGTTAACAATGAATTTATTTGTCACCAGATGTGTTTTTCAATGGAGTCAGGCATCTTCCTGCTTTCCTGCACATCTGCAGTAGCGTTTAGCGGCAAGTGAACAATATGGCAGCAGCTGGTTACTTTTTGTATGTATAGCAGGCTAATATAAGTTAGAAGATGTATTTTTGAATTAAGTATTTATCTTTCTTGTCTTTATTAGTAATTATCACATCATTTAAAAAACTTAACACTTCAATTAAAAGCTGATAGCTTAAATATCAACCATTTAATGTTTATGGGATTCACAATCAGATTAGCTGACTAATGTTAAAAGTTGATGATTAACAGACTTTCAAAATAGTCAATGGTCAATCAGACACTATTTTAAAATACTTTTTTAGTTGTACCAGAAAAAGTAGAGGTGCCACCCTAATGCTGAGGCTCATACCATCCATAATCAACATAATGTTAAACATCTACACAGAACATAATGTTACAGAGTTCCACCATTGCTTCTCCCAGAGTTGCGTGTGATGTTATTTGTAAGAATCATTTCCTGAGGAGCATTTCTAAAAGTAAATTGTGTCTCAAGTATGCCTCCAGTGTGAAGTTGTTCATATAAAAGAGCCAAAAATATTTCTGTGCAATACTTCATGGTGTATACGGAGGTGGATGAGGTCAAAGCACAAGGTCCTCATCTCTATGTGCAGAATTATATAAGGAATGCAGAGCTGTGGCCCTACCATGACTCAAACTGGTAATTAGAGATGGTTTTTGTGTTTTGAGAGTGAGGGGGAAAAAAAGGCAGGAACTCAAGACAAAAGATCAGTTTCAAATCTGACTGAAGATCTTTTAACGACTTTAAAAAACACTGCTGTTTCATTTGCACTTTTCAGCTGAGCATTTAAACACAGATGTGAAGTGAAAATATAAAACCTGAATGTCCTGTGATCATTGTATAGTGATGTACTATCAGTAAATCTCAGTCTAACTCCCCTCCCCTCTCTTTCTGTGTCTTATGCTTTCAGGACTTGCAGGTGCCCAAACTGACCTGGACAAGAGAAAAGAAATATTTGGTAAAAACCTGATACCTCCAAAAAAGCCAAAAACCTTCCTGCAGCTGGTATGGGAAGCCCTGCAGGACGTCACCCTTATTATCCTGGAGATCGCGGCCCTGATCTCCCTGGGCCTCTCTTTCTACCACCCTCCTGGAGAGAGCAGCGGAGAGTGTGAGTGAAGCTGCTCCTCTGACATCACTTCCTATAAAACTTGACACAAAACACACACAGAGTCAGACACACCATTGTCTCTGTTATCCCCACTATTGCATGGCACAGCAAAAACTATAATTGCATTGGCCCACTGACATCTCTTCCTCACTCCACACACTTACACCTGCATGTACGCACACACACTTTTTAATTGGTGAGGCAGGTCATAGTTTTTGTTTGTGACCTGCCTCAAGAGGTCAAGTGTCTCATCAAGCATCGGGCTAATTTTCATGTCTGTGGGCGTGCCTCTGTGCACGTGATGACTGTGTTAAATGCGCGTATGAAAGGTACTGGGAAGGTTAATGAAGTGTTGAGTAGAGAAATAACCTTGAGCTCCCAGGGCCCATACATCAGCCCTGTGAGCCGTGAAACAGGAAATGAAGACAGAGACCATAACGAGGTGCTGAGTCAGCGACATCAGTCATTGCTCCCGGCGTTATCACAGTAATGGAATTTGGTTACCTTGCCAAAGGGACCAGTCATCAATTTAAGGGGTTTAAAAACTCTCATGAAGCTGAAAATACTCATAAAAAAATAAAAGTTCCAGACATTTTAGGGTTAAATTTATTAAATATTTTCTGAGTTGACACATATTTTATTGTTTCGTTTGGATATAGAAGAATTAGGTTTGAGTTTAATTGGGATTTTATCATCAGGCATCATCTCTACTTCTACCTACACGCTTGCATCTTTTCTTTTTAGCCGTCTGAGCTGCATTTCTTTATGAATGAGCTCTCTGCATCACCAAGTCCAAATAAACCGAAGAGTTTGCTAGAGGCATCATAATGCTAATTACTGCATCCATATGCAGATACATAATCAAGCTTCCCTTTAAACTTGCGGCGACAAATGTGCAAGTCTCTTTTCACCTTTGAATTATATGAATCATATGAATATAAATCAGACTGCTGCAGATATGAATAGATATGAATTGCAGAGCAAATTACAAAGATATGAATGCGTAGCATTTTGAATCGCCCTGTTCAGGAATACACTAAATGGTGTTTGTGTGACATGGACAGAAGCCCACAGGACTGTCAGGTTATTTTGTGATGCAGTATGACACTGAGAAGCAGAATCCACCAAATCTTGTATATAACATTTGTGACCTACAGCAAAGTTTGAGAGTAAAAATAAGGATGAAGTTAAAGATACTCCAGCCATCACACATTGTATACACAAATCATCAGTATTTTGGGGAATGATTCTTTAAATTAGGTTAATTATGTGTTATAATAATGATGTGAACAAAAGGAAGATGGTTTACAGATGAGTTATTGTGTCGAGACACAATAACAAGGTTGCGTACAAGTGGGATTTCCAGATTACTTTTTTTCTACATTTGACCAAATAGCAAAAACTCTCAGCTATTATCACTTATTAGTTACACTTACTTATCTATTAATACTGTAAAGATAATACAACAATAATGCACTAGAAGTATTTTAAACTTCATGCTGGACAAAATAAAGTAAAAAAAAAACTGTAAAACATCTGTGATAAGCACACACTGGCTCATAATATTGCTGTGATGTATTGTCTTCCTCTATTACAACACACACAACTGACAAGAAAAGCTGGACTAATGAGACCCCCCACACACCATCCACACACGTGCACACATCCCTTACTGCTGATTTACTGTTTTTTATTAATAGGTCAAAAAAAAAAAAAAAAAAA
>OOFC01000100.1:3276-14437 GCA_900323345.1 Pseudochromis fuscus
GCCGGGGCCCCGCGGCCGCCGTACCCACCCACACTTCCCCTCTTGGGTCAGCAGCAGCTTTGGAGGCAAAGTTGAGAGTTGTGGCGCCACCTCATTTGTTTACGTCCTTCTTCTTTTTTTTCTTCTTACCTCAAAGCGACTTCATCTCAGCAACAGCTACTGTGTCCAACAACAAGCACTCAGCTCTCAAGGGAACATATGCTCCTAAATTAAATTAAAATGTATATTTTAACCCTCTGATGTGAGAGTAAAAAGCTTGTATATCATCTATAAACTGGTCACTCTCTCTTTGTTATCCACCCCCCTCTGCAGTCCCTGTCACCGAGCTGGCAGCATTAAAATGCAAAATGCCGGCTGTGCAGCACCCACCTTGGCCCGAGCCGCCGCAGCTAATCACTCCCTGTTGCTTTAAGGTGGACCTCCGGGATGCAGCAAATCCTGCTTCACCGTGCAGCTGCAGAGTTCACAGCGACTCCCTGCAACAGGAAACACAGCACTGCTGGTTAGTATGTCTGAAACAACTCCTGCAAACAGATAACGTTCAGTGACACTGTCTCTTTAATGCCAGTGTTAGCTCTTACTAACAGGAAGTCAGTCATAGTAATGTTTTTACCACCTTCCAGGCCTCTATCTGAGGCTGGCTTGTATTAGAGGCAGTAAAGTGTGAACATCTTCTTTAAAACAAGATCACAGCTCTCATATATTTTACCATAAACTCTCTAGTAGTGGCCGAGGCTTTTATTCTCCTACTCTCAGGCCTCTGTTGTATCAGAGGCCGGACTTAACTTCTGATTTTCTCTATTTGATTACTTTAAATAGTCAGATTTCAGTACAAAAGTCTGTTTTGACTCTCATTTCAATGGCTGCATTTCAAAATAAAAGCCAACTACAAGCATTTTAATGCACACAAACCCTTCATTTTTTTACCCAGGCTTTTATTGTGAAATATTTGTAGGCACACTGTTTAATTTCTGACTGTTTTTGAGTCCCAGCTTTTAATTGGAGGAAATCATCATCACTTCACCACATCCATACAACAAAGTGCAGATTAATATTTCAAATGAAAATTAAAACATATCAAAATGAAACAAGACGTAACCAAACACCTGACACCTGTCCATTTCATCATTGAACACCCTCCTTACATTGTATCTTTACTACAGTTTCCCTTTTCAATCATTGCATTTTTATCCATTTTCATTAAAATCGTTGCCACCACAGAGCTCTTAATGTGGAAATGGGTCAACAGAGGCTCCATGTACATGAAAGTGAAGATATATCCAAAGTGTACATCCACACTTTGATGTTGTGCATCAGGTGTAAACTGATAAAAACTTGTGTTGTTACCAAGCAACCAGTGGAAAAGTTGTTGGCCAGTTTTCCTGTGGTGTGATGTGAAGTGACAGGAAACACCGCGGATGCTTTAAACTGGTGACATTTACCAGTGGATGCTGCTCTTACACGTGTGTGTTGGTAAAAGTGCGGCTCTGCCTCGTCCCTCGGCGGTGACAGGAAGGAGGAGGCAGCCCTAAACAAATTTCACCATCTGCGGAGGAAGGTGGCAGCCGCGCAGTGATTGACCTCTTTAATTGATGCGGCTTTAATTATGATAATCGCCTGCCAGAGTTGCTGTTGTTTCGCTTCCCCCCTAACAACACCGCCCCCCCTCCACCTCCGAATCTCTTATTTTCAGCCGTGTTTCATATCCTGGCATCCACCGGCGCAGGTGTCCTACAGATGTTTGGTCGCCGCCCCTCGGCGCCGTGCAATTTGTCAGCCGCTAATCAGCAGCCACCTTTGCATTTCTGCAGTGACACGTGTGGAAACGTCGACGTCGGTGTCGCGGCGGGTCAGCGGGAAACCTGCAAATGAACCACTGCGGTTTCCAACATGACAAACTGCCACCAGCAAACGTCCAAAATGGATTTCAAACATTTTTTTGATGGAAAATATTCAACGTTAGAAAGTCATTTTGGATTTTGTTTGTTCACAGAGTCATAATTTACGACATAATTAGAGTTATTTCAAGGTCTGGCTGACGAGGAGTGAATGTTGAAAAGCTAGAAACTTTCCACAGTTCTACCTTGTACTGTGCTTGTGTTTGTACACAGGAAACTTGCAGTAGTTTAGCATGTTTTACATTAAACTTAGTACTTATATTTAACATTACATCATTAGTTAGAAAAATGCAAATGTGCTATAGAAACTACAGTCATCTGCAGCCATCTCTAATATGCATTTAAACTGCATTATGATACATTTTAGGGATCAAATGAGCTGCACACCACAAACAAATGAATGAAAACCAACAGATGTGGAACAAAGAAAGTCTTACGTTTAATTTGAAAATGTAACAAATAGAAATGTGAACAATTTGTACATAAGAGAGTAAAACCTTTTGGGTACTCATTATTTTAAAGAAACTAGAAGTGACTCCTGTGAACAACAGGAAACACAAGCTCAGGATATTTGTTCATTCCTCATAAATCTAAGATTTTAATCTCAGAAAATATTCACGTTTATTCTTGTAAATTCACGACTTTAATCTCAAAAATCTGATTTTCTAACTTGGAAATTTGTGACTGTCTCAGAGAAATTTTCTTGTAAATTTAATCACATGAATATTCAAGTTATTCCTTTAAATATTTTAATGTCACAAGATAAAATGTCTCATATAGTTTGTTCAGAGAGATCTCACAGCTTGCACTCAGCTTTCAAAATCAATTTCAAGATATTTTAATCTCCAACAGAATTCCAGGTTTTCCAGGTTTTTCCAGGCTTTATTTCTTCACCTTCAAAGATCAAATCTCTCTCACATTCCCCCTGCTCTACATGACCTACATGTTCATATCATTTCTACAGCCAGGTCACATGTGTGTACATCGTGCAACAAAAACACTTCCTCGTGATAAAATCTGTATTTTTCACTGGGACTCAGCTTCACACTCCCAAAGTGCATCAGTACTTTTTGGAGTGAAACTCTTTAAACTGTGTTTACACTGAAACTTTGTGCAGGAGGAGGCCCCTCCCATCGCCACAGCATGGTGGCAGGAGCACTGAGTAAAATGGGTTTAGACAAACAAACAAACACACACACACAGACACACACACACACTGAGCGGCCACCAGTGGCTCTGCAGTAAGTTTCCCTTCAAAGGATCCCCTCAGGATAGACTGTGCGTGAACATAATCCAAGGCCCCTTTGAAGTGCACACTTGAAATGTCTTTTGGCTCGGCTGCTGCGAGTGGCATCTCAGCCCTTTGGGTTATTGGAGAGGAGAAGCGCCGCTCGGCCGGCTCGAGGTGGAGAGGCAGCACCTGGTGGTCCCCGCTGCCTCTCCTCGCCGCATTTCACACATTTAAAGTACACTGGGTCGCTGCTCCCCTCAGCCGACAGCCAAGAGGTATAAACGGTGCTCTGCTTCTCTGCCGGATGAAGCACAAGTACATTCTGGAGTGGATTTTAATAAATCCACTGTGGCTTTGTCGCACAGCGGAGTTTACACATATTCCTCTGCGGGCGGAGCTGCTCTGAGGGCAGGGGAGCACGCCTAATCTCATTGGCCGAGTTAAACCCACAGGGGCGGAGTCAGAGAGGGAGGGTTTCCAATAGATGAGCGGCGTTAAGCAAGAACTTAGAAGTAGAAAACATGAGCTTTACCAGAGTTTGGAGCGAAAACAGGACAGGTAGGCGGGACAAAACATTTGGAGGAATTTCATTGGATGACAAGGAAACACCACAGCTAGCTAACTACTAACTACTGATTACTACTACAGCTGCTACTACTCTCTGTTTGCAGGATGATTGACAGGTGGATGGAAGGATGCTATTGGCTGAAAGGTGCATGATCTTTTTTTCAAACCAGGAAGTAAATGAACAATATGACCATTGAGGTGACATAAAAGCATTAAAACCTGAATTAAACCGAGCTCAGGACCTGGATTTAGATTCTTGGAGACGATCCAGAACCACAGAAGAAGGATGGGCGGGTCAATGTCTTCATGACGCTAAAACCAAGTCCAGTTTAAGACGTTTTAAATTGTAATGGGATGTTTTTTTTGGCTTTCAGGAGTTTTCTAACAGGTTGTTTCTATCAAACATCATCTGAAAATCATCTCATCATTAAGGAGATATTACCCTGAGAGAAGGGGAGGAGCTGGAGCAGAGTTAGTTTGATTGACAGCTCTGCTCTCCAATGATTTACGATGGTTTGGAGTATTACACACTGGGATGCTCGGGTCAAACCTGACCACACACTGAGCCCCGTTTTCTCTCTTCCTGTTGCTACGATGTGAAGATGTTGAGATGAAGAGGAGACTAAATGCTGTTCTGAAGTCCACCAGATTTTGATTTGTTTGGTATTGATTGTTGTCTGCCTTGGAGGTCAGAGACATGAATTCATCTGCATTTGGAAACCAGCCCTCGCTCCTCTGACCCTTTGCTCCTGTTCCTTGTAATTTTCCAGATTTTGGACTTTGAGCAGGAGCCAAAAGTCTGAAACGTGATTTCAATGCAGAAAAAACAGTTTTCAGACGTGCGCCAGGAAGCAGCAGCAGCAGAGATGTGAAGTAAAAAACAACAAGTACGTGAGACGAGTGCAAACGTCTGACAAGCGATACTGTAAGTTTTACTCTGAAGCATCAGATGCAGAAATCCTCTGTTACACTGTTTACATGAGAACAATGAATTTCTAGCAGATCATTGTGACATGTGAGGGTTTCCCTGAGTTGCGTACAGCCCCACGTTACAGAGATGGTCCAGATGTTGTGTTGCACATGTCTCCTGTGTTTCACATTTACAGCCTCGGCCTGACACAGTGGCCCGGTTTGAGGACAGAGCTCCTCGTAAAACGCTCACAGAAAGTAGACGACGTAAACAGCTGAGCTTTTACTGCCGCTCTTATTAAAGACAAAGGAGATGGAGACGAGCAGCAACGTTACATTGTCACTTTATGGACTCCTTAGTTGTTGGTTTTAGTGCCGTGGTTAACTAGTTAAAGTTTACCAGTGTCTTCTTACTTTGATCTTTTTATAAGAACACAGAATTCACCTTTGGTCTTTTCCTGGTTGTCCTGCTCCTCTCAACTATTTGTGTTTTGTTAAATGCCAACTCGGCGTCACTTACAATTAAGGCTACTGTGAAATTAAAATACCATATTTCCTCAAATAAAAACTCAATTTAAAATCTCTGTTAACATACAGGCTTTTATTTTGAAAGGGTTACATGAGATGTTGAGCATGTATTAACTGTTCCTAATTGTGTTTGAAGCATCAGATCAAAGCTGAATGCTGAAATCTGATTACCGAGGAAAGAGAAGTAAAGTCCTGCCTCTAATACAAGCCGGCCTCAAATAGAGGATGTTATCATTGGTAGTTTAGCAAAATAAAGGCCCAGTCACTATTGGAGGATTTACAGACAATCATTAGGATGCAATTGAAGTTCTTCATTCATAGAGAGGAGAGGAATTAGAGGAATTACCCTTTAAAATCAGTGAGTCACTGGGCTTTTATTTTGAAATGGTTTAAAATAAGTGTTGGTTGTTAATCCCACTGAGGCTTCGTACTGAAACATGATCAATAGGTCATGTTTCTCTGGCCGGACACCTTCTGCAGTTCATGTAACTAAAGGCCCCGGCTGCTATTATAGGATTTACGGTAAATTCTATTCAAGCTGTATTTAAGTTGAAGATAAGATGTTCACCTTTTCCAACATGATGTGACTCTAATTTGTTTCTCTGCTAAAAAATCTTCAAACACCACACTTTAAGTCAAAGTTACACTGAAAAGAAATAGTAATCTGAGTATTTTAGAGTATTAAACCAATAAGATGTGCTACCAAGTGGCAGAGTAGCAATGAGTGTGAAAGTATCTGTGTATCTTGAATGACTGTGTATGTAGCTAAGTATTCGTGTGTGTGTGTGTGTGTGTGTGTGTGTGTGTGTGTGTGTGTGTGTGTGTGCTCTCACCATCTCACCGCTCCTCTGTGTAACGGCGAGTTTCCAGGAGGAAGCGAGTCGTGACCCTGGAGTCCATCGTGGCAGCGGCGAGGATGGAGCAGACGCCGCGGGCTGCAGAGACGAAGTCACTTTCATACTCGGCTCTGAGGAGGAAAAAAATAAAAAATAAAATCTAAATAAAAATACCCACCAGGCTGAACGCTGAAGGAAGGAACAGAGATAAAAACAGGAGCCGTGTTGTGGAGAAATAAAATAAAAACAATTCAAATAAAGTGTGAATTCAACTCAAATACAAATATACAGACACCAAGCAGTTTATTAACACACCTCCAGTCATGTGCTTCAAGTGTTTAACAGCAAAGTACAAGTTTACATGGATTCCTGTTGTATTTCTTTCAGTATTCTGCTCAGTATCTAACAGGATAAAATATCAAAGTCAGGTACATTTCTCCACATAAAAAACATCTTTCATACGACAGTGGAGCTGATGTAAGAGCATCTGTAAAGAGATTTATATTAAACATATTGTATCAATACATCTTATTAATATTCTGGAAAATTCAAGCTTTATTTGTTCTGTATCTCCAGAGATTTTCCACATTTATGGTAGAAATCCATATTTTTCTACTTATTTTAAAGATTTGATTCAGATTTTATGTTGCAGAGTATAGGTCGTGTTAGAGCCTGATATGTAACAACGACCCAAAATGTAACAAAACCAGAAATGTAACAACTGGTCGATAATGTAACAAAAGTGCTGAGAATGAAGTGTAATAAAAACAATGTAACAAACCTAAAATGGAAGAAGTTGTTACATTTTGGACAAAGTTTTGACTTTTTGGACTCAGTATTTGTTACATTATTGATCAGTACAACTCAGTTTTTATTATTAAACTCAATTATTTTTGCAAAAAAAAAAACATAATCCCACTTAAGCTATTTGTAAAAACAAGCTTGGATGTCATGTAGTGAATAAAATCATCAGGACAATATCTGCACCAAATGATGCAGATACATTTATCCAATCTGAACAAAATACATAAATTCCCACTTTGTAATTGTAAGAAATAAACTGTGGTGAGATGTTGTTAATGGATAAAACAGCCAATACCTGCAGTGATGGTGTATTTGTGTGACAGAGCTCATGAATGTATTGAAACTGGATTACTCTGACACATATGTTCCCATGTGATTTCTAGCTGTGTGACATACCTGCAGTCAGACTGTAGGTGTCAGGTTACAATCTACTGAAATGTCATTTCTCTGAAACCCTGCACATATCCCTGTAGCTGTTGTTTAGCTGTGACGTCATGCAGTCGGAGGATCAAATGTACCTGCGGTGCATGTTGCACAGACTGACACACTTGTTCCATGTGGTGATCTGTGGGTGTGATATCCGTCTAAGATGGTGGAAAACGTCAGCGCATTATTTTGTAAGAGTAGGTATCTCTTTCCCTCAGAATGGTGGAGATCTGGGTTTGGAACGGAGCTCATGATGACATGTTTTCTAAATCCTCTGCCCTCCCTCGACACAGTTTTGAGGAGAAGTCTGTACAGAGGGAAGGCGGAAACAGAGACAGTGTATGTGAGTGTGGTCGAGGCAGCCGGCGGGAGATTAACAGAGTTTTCTGCGAATGATCCTCGCCGACTGGCCAATCTGTTCAGCCGGGGCCTCGAATTCACGCAGACGGCGCGAGTAGTGACACCAACTGCTGCGACAGAAAGGGAGAGCGAGCAGGAAGTTCCATGGCACGCCGCCCGTCACGTGACCACTTCACTCTTGGTCGCCGTCCAGCCATCTGTTTTTTTTTTCCTTCCTTTCTTTCTTACTTCGCTCCTCTGTCGTTTCTCAGGTTCCTCGGTAAATGTGTGTCGGGGTGGGGGGGTCACGTGATGTGAAGTCTCGGTGACTTTGTTTCACGGGTCGGACGTGGGAGTCAAACTATTTAGCCGTGAAGCAACACGTCTCCATGGCAACACTGTACATCAGCCGTGACGCACGACCGATCTCCTGCGAGAAAACAGGCGTCGATTTCAAAGCTGTTCCTCGAAGTACGTCCATGTTTTTACTGCTGATGTGTTCTCATCAAGAAAAATGAATCGCTCTTACTCACAAGTCATTTTTAGCTTCCTCTGTTTTCTGGATCCTCATTTTGACTCTTCAAATTCAAAATAAAAGCTTGTTTCTGGAGACAGAAACCCTTTACTCTTCAACAGGCTTTTATTGTGAAATATTTGGAGACATATTAACTCCTATGGTTTTAATTGAGAAAATACAAAAATGTTCAGTTCTTAAAAGTTTGTCTAAGTGTCTAAGTTGTTGGATGCTGGCATCTTCTCAGCCTTGGATGTATTAAAGTAATAAAAATGTATTTGGAGACGTGGATCCAAGAACTAAAAACCTCCTCAGGCTTTCACTGTTTTTGTCCCATCGATCAGAGGTTCCATAGAGACACCACAGACTCTACACTCTTTACCCTTTTACCCAAATGTGCAACAATTTTTTACTTATTGCAACAATTATTACTGAAAATAACACTTTTTTTAGGAAGTGTTTGTCTGTTGTATTGTGATTTATGGGCAGTTTGTTTAACAGATGCACCGTTGATAATTAACAGAACAGGTTCACAAAATAAAGCGTGTGTGAATATTGTTTTTGCATGATTTGCCATCAGTGTGCATGAGATAAAATATAAATATACATCGTACATCACCTCAAAGATACTGTCCAGGTGTGCATGCTCTTATTTTGGAGGGGAAAACTAAACAAAACAGTGTCTGGGTAATATTTCATGAGTATTTATTAGATCCAGTGATTTGATCTTGCCTTCACCACCACTCACTAACAGTGCATGCTCTTATTTTATATCCCCTGCTGAGATGAAGTGTACAAAGTTTCCTGCTGGTAACAAACAGCTGACTGCCACAGTGTTACCTCTGATGAAGGTTACATCTGTACTCTCACATCACCGAGGCCTCCGATCCACCCGCTAATTTACACGCTGCTAAATGAAGACAGTGGCGGCTCCACACAATCCATATGGAATATAAAACAGCAAATGATTCGGCGAGGAGATAAAACTGTAAGACAACAAACATAATTGCGTTTCGATGTCAGGGCCTCCCTCGCGCAGCTTTCATATCCCGGATCATTTGCCTGCATCGCTTTGGAGCAGAACTTGTTTCAAACGGCTGCCTCTTTCTCTGCACTATTGTGCTAATGCATTTAATTTAATGTTCGCAGACGCCCGTAATTGGTATAATATTGCTCTATAATACTTTGAAGGAAACCTTAGCATTAAGCACTAAATTGAAATTTTGAAGCGAACGCTGAAAACGACTGTGGGGGCAAAGAAACCCCATTAAATGTAATTTGTTCTGCATGGCTGTGGGGGTAATGGTTACCGAGACACTCCTTTATTAAGTCGAATAGGTAGCGAGGTAGCTTCGGATTTGCTCTCACACACACACACACACACACACACACACACACACACACACACACACACACACAGAGGCGATGTGCTGTCGACACACTGTCGGCGGAGGTATTCAGCGAAGGTGTAAGCTGTCGTCTGCTGTTATTCCAGCTACAAAGGGAGCGCTAAGCAGCCACAGGAGGACTGCTGAACACACACACCTGATTCATGTCCCTAATACCACTCGTTTAACCAAGGTGAGGCTCAGAGAGGAGGAGGAGGAGGAGGAGGAGAGGAAGAAGAAACTCAGAGACAAAGATGAAGGAAATAAAAGAGGAACAAAAAGAGGATTAGGAAGGAAAGGCCTGCAGGAGGAGGAAGAGGAGGAAAAAATGAAGGTGTAAGAGGGGAGGACAGAAGGTGAGGAGGAAGAGCAAACATATGAAAGATGTGAGAAGAAATGAGGAGGAGGATGAAGAGCGAGGAAGAAGAAGGAGGTGAAAGGGAAGGAAGAATAAGAGGATGAGCGAGAAAGGATGAAAGGAGTGAGATTAGGAAGGGAGGATGGAGCAGCCCGGAGGAGGAAGAGGAAGAGGGAAGGTGAGGAGAGGCAAAAGCTGGAAGGAGGAGAGAAATGAAAACGTTTGAAGAAGAGAGAGGAAGAGGAGGATGAAGGAAAGAGAAGAAAAGGGAGATTAAGAAAGAGGAATGGCCTGGAGGAGGAAGGAATAAAGGTGGAAGGGAGGAAGAAGAAAGAGGAAGAGAGAGAGGAGAGAGGAGGATGAGGTAAAGACGAAGAAGGAGAAAATCAGAAGCTGCAGAAAATAGGACAGAGAAGAAGAAAACAAAATAATAAAAAGAAAGATAGAGAGGTAGAAGATGAACAAAGAGGTGAAGATGGAGGAAAAACAAAAGGAGTAAAAATAGGAAAGTGACAGAGGAATAATAATGGGAGGGAGAAGGTGAAGAGGCAGGAGAGGAGAGAGGAGGAAGACGAGCAGGAGGAAGACGAGGAGGTCCCCGAGGAGGACGGGAGATCAAACACAGACTCTAAGTCAAACTCCGCTGAGAGATCTTAAACCTCCTTTGTAATTGGAATTTAAAAAGTTAATACAAAGACGCTGCTTCAGTAAGATGTCTTTAGCTGATAGAAAGAAACACAAGGATGACGACTTCTTCTTCTGCTGCTGCTTTTTTTGTTGCTTCCTGCGGGGAAATGAAAGATTTCTTCTTCTGTGGTGGGAAGGTTGTTCAAGTCAAAAACAATGCACCTATTTAAACCAGTACAGAACCAGGAGAATGATGTAACTCACAGAGCTGAGGGTGATGTTACTTCATGTAGAGAAAACACAGAGTCATATAAACTGGACCTGGTTGGTGTTTATACTGTGAAATACTCAGAAAACTGTAGTTTTATACACCAAAAATACACTGTAAATATGTAACTGTAACTGTAAATACTCAATATGTAAAAATGTGGTAATTTTCACTTGGTGAATATTATATTTTTAGCTTTAATTTAACATAAAATCATGTGTAATTTTTGAGGTTTTAGTGTAAAAACTAAAACAAAAACACATTTATCTCATTTATATTGTTATTTTTTTTTTAAAAAGGAGTCATTATACAAGAAATATGTTAATTAACAAACAAATTCATGTAAAATTACAGAACCGGTGAAACAGGAATTTTAGGAACATATTTGCAGTGATTTAAATAATTTTATTAAACAATTGTTAAATTAGAAATGATTTTTGAATTTAGTTTACGAATTATGTGAAAAAA
>OOFC01000101.1:5718-33270 GCA_900323345.1 Pseudochromis fuscus
AGCTTTCCCAGACAGCAGCTGAGTCTGGGCCGGATCCGGCTTCAGACTGGCAAATCCGTGCAACAGTCGCACTCGTTTTACCGTCAATTTCCTGATCTGGGCTGCATCCGGATCCGTGCCACCATTGGGCCGGTGTGCGTAAAGACGCCGGCCTGAGTCCATGTGCCGGATCTGGGCCAGATGTTACGGTACATCTGGGCCGCATGATTTTTGCTATCTGGGTTCCTGCCCTTGTCTTGTCACACCTGTCATGGGCCATTTCTCAAAGTACAAAGTACGCAAGTCTGTATTTGTGTACCTGGTGAGAATGTACCTGCAAGTCGGACTCTGAAGTATGGACTTGCAGGAAGGCGAGAACGCACCGAGGCTAAAGTGCAATTGGAACGCCAGCGTACTTGATGACATCACATCTCCCCTCGCTGTTGAGAAATGCATTATTTATTAGTTAGTTAGTATTAGTTATTTGGTTTCTCCAAGTCCACATAAGTCTGGTCTGATGCAGGCTCAATAATGAAGGACGAGCGAGAACACATCCGGGTATTTCATGTGTTCTCGGCCAGATGTGTACTTTGAATTGGACCAGTACTAGGTCTGATGACTGATGACGTTTCACGAATACTCAAGATTGCAAGTACAGACAAGCACACATATTGAGAAACAGCCATGATTTGTCTCGTCTCACCTGCTCCCTGATTGTCCTCTCCACATTGTGCCTTGTGTATTTAACCTCATGTGTCTCTCTGTCTTGTTGCTGGGTCATTGGTAGCTCTTGCTCACGGTCTAGCCTTTATCACAGTCAGGTTTGTTTTTGTCTTGTTTCAAGTTTGGACCTCTGCTTTGTTTTGTGACCTTGCCTTTTGGATACCTCTGCCAGGATTAAACCTGGTTTTGTTGATCTGAACCTGCCTCTGTGTTTGCATTTGGGTCCCTGCTCTAAGCCTGTTTTCTGACAGAAAAAGAAATGAGTGAATACAGAAGCTAAACACAAGAAAAACCATGATAATAATCAAAACAAACTAGAAATACATCAGGACATGTTTATTTTTTCAAGAGTCCCAATATTTTATGCAACCGTGGATTTTTATATAGCAAGCAGTGGCCTCATGTCCAGGTAACATCTGTTAAAGTACATTTCCTGAGGAATCGTCAATGAAATTATCAATTTTAATATAAAGGCCATAATAGCATTATACTTGAGTTTAAAAACACTGGGAAGAGGCTTTGAAAACGTGATCAATGGTATAAATTTTATGTTGTTTAAAAAAAAAAAAGCTGTTACAGTCCCCTGGTCTTTGTTGTACTTCACTGTAGTGGCATAAGCTTCCACATAATGTTTATTTGTATGTTGTAATCCTAATAGCTGTGACTGATGGTGTGGGGAAGGATGAGAATGTCAAATGACTCATCATCATAAAGATGCAATGCTATGTGCATCACGTAACAGTGAGTAAGACTACCAATTAGTCAATCCAAATGAATCTTGCTACTGGCAGTGGGTATTAAGTATCCCAGATCAAGTCCCGTGAATTACTCATTTACATTTCTACTTGTGCTTGTTTGTAAATCACAAGAACATTTGAATTTTACAATTCAGTGGGTTCTGGCAGCGTTTTGTTTTTCCGAGGCGGCGGTTTCGAGCAAGCAGGCGTTCAGATTCTTGATTGGACTTGCAAATTTAAAGGCTGTAAGATATTAGACTGTGCTGTGTGTGTGTGTGTGTGTGTGTGTGTGTGAGAAACAACTGCAAAGTAATAGTTGGTCATGAAAAGCATGAGTACGTCTTTGGCAGATCAACACTCCATGAAAGACACTAACGTACAAGTGAGACTCCGACTGTCAGTAGATTGATGATCGCTAAATTACCCATGAACACCTAGTTAACCCACTTCAGTTATATCCATTTTGCTGTGTGAGGCAACAATTTAGACAATTTGGTGGAGAGCAGCCATGGATTGGGCGGCTGTGGCTCAGGCGGTAGATTGGGTCACCTGTGAATCCTCCTGTCTACATGTCGAAGTGCCCTTGGGCAAGACACTGAACCCTAAGTTGCTCCTAATGGTGGCTAGCACCTCGCATGGCAGCTCGGTAGCCATTGGTGTGCGAGTGTGTGTGTGAATGGGTGAATGAGGTGCGCTTTGGGACCTAGTTAAGGTCATGAAAGTGCTATATAAATGTACTCCATTTACCTTTTACCATTTACCATTTATTAGGCTTTGGCAGGTTTGGGCTTAGTTGAAAGTAACTGTCCATCCTCGATTAAGTTAATAATACACCAGCCTAAAAAAAATCTGCATGGGCCGATCTGTATCTTGTTTGCCAGACTTTCACAGTACAAGTTTTTAATTAATGCAACTTTCTTGACAGATCACATAACTTTCATTTCATTAGCTCCACCTAAAGTTTTTTCTTCTTCTTCTGAAAATAATTATTTTCTCTGGACATTCTTTTTTGGGGGGAAGTAACCAGTTTCTTTTATATTTTCTCAGAGTAATAAAATAAAAAAAGATAAAACTCTAACAGTAGCACAGATGTAGCAGCGTTAGTGATTCATTACTCAGCAACAATCATCACATGTTGCTGGTCATATAAGACCTACAGATATGACTGTATAAGTCATACTGTCTTTATTTATGTCTCTTGGGAGAAACTTGTCTTGGACTGCGGCACAGACAACAACACATTACACTCACACAGATAGTAAAAGAAACAAACAATTGCATATTAAACAAATAAATATACATTATAGAAATACATTATATAAAAATGAGAATAACAAAAATAAATAAATAAATAAATAGCGTATTAAACTGAGCAAAGATACATAGTTTAAAAGCCATAACTTACATTACAGAAAAGCACAAATGCATTAAACAGACTGAACCTACAGATGTTGGCATCTTATTAGATTTACTGCTAAACACTCTTCAATTACTGAATATTTCTGAAAAAGCAGCTCAGTAGAACCTTTTTTAAATTCAGTTTTTAAACTTTTTATGCAGCAGACATATTTTTGCAGCAGTATTGTGGTCAAGTACGTGTCAGCACAACAAGGCATTGTGAGTGCAGTTCAAGAGTCTGGCACAGCAAATGAACAACTAGAGGAATGTAACAGAACAAAACAAATCCTTTGACTGTCAGCAGCAATGTCGTTGCCAGTGTATCTTTTCACCGCCTGTGTAAGTAGAGAGAGAGCTGAAGACATTCAATGGAAAAGGGCTGCTAGAAATAATTTCATTTAATCTGATCTCACAATTGTCTTTTTTTGTCACAGCCGAGGGCGGCGACTTTTATTTCTTTCTTTTGCGTGCTTTCAACACTGCGACAGTGTTTGGCTGTTAAACACTGATAGTAACCCTAATTACCTACTCTCTCCAGACAACATGGACCTGTGTGCTGTGTCATCTGTTCCCTTTTGTAGATCTGTGCGACCCCTTGAGGATTAGGAAGTAACCCCTGTCTGCACGGTGTCACTGAAACGCTGCCTAATGAGACGGACACACACACATACATGTACACAGAGTACGCTCTAACACGGAAAGGGGAATTGGGAGTAATGAATATCATGCCAGCTGCACTGTAGACCCAATTACTGTCCGTGTGGTGAAGCTCTTTGTTGCAAATGATGCAGCGCTGGTGAGGGCTGATAAATCTTCCAGTGGTGTTAAACTTTAGATAGATATGTTTTGTGCTATTGTTTTTGCACAATGAATTTGCAACTTCTGAAAATTATAAGGGAGTTTGCCAGCTGTGGTTATTGCTCTCTAAGAGTAGGTATCACCATGAATTAAGACTTTCTGACAATGAAACAAACCTATGCTGTATAAAATGCTTACTAGGGATGAGCGAGTACAGCACTATCTGCATCTGTATCTGTTTACCCATTCACATTATCTCTATCTGCGGCGCCTAAACCGGAAGTGGGCGTGGTTTAACCGGAAATGGGCGGGATTTAAATCCGTCCATTATTTTAAGTGAAAACTATTAGAACATGTTTTTTTTTCACAGCTGTGTGGAGGACAAAAAACGTGACACTGTAAAAGGTCAGTACATCGCTGCATCGGTAGCCGGTTCACAACAAAGGGCTGCTATCAAGCTAGCCGCTGTTAACAAACTACTGTTTCCCCGTTACTATCAGTTGATGAAAATAATATTTTTTTCAGCGGATATTCTAGTTACTACATGATTGAGTTAACGAAGCAGTTTTCTGTCACTATGTGTGGTATTTATTACGTTTTGGGAAATCATGATGTCCTGTCCTGTCCACTTCCTGGTTGCAGGACAGACAGAAGTTAGTTACCCAATGAGAATTTTCATTTAACATGACTACAGATAATAATAAAAAATACTCATGCCCTTTTCGGCCTCGGCAAAATGCATTTTCCGTCACGAGTACTCGTTTGAACCGGGTATCCAGCTCATCCCTAATGCTTACATATGGTCTTAAAAGTCTACAGCCAAGATGAACCCTTCCACGTGTGATAGAGGTAATAACAGAACTTAATTGAAGTACACCCTCATGTCTTTGTCAATTCTTCTTGTATGCATGTGGAGAAAACACTGACCCAGTTCATCAACTGTCTGATTTGAATCTTTCTCATTGAGTGAAGTCATCTACCACCTCATCTTCTAAGAACCTGTCAGTGGATTACCTACTACAGTCCACCCTAAGAGGACCCTGACTGTCTGTCTGTTAGCAAAGTTCATGGCAATGCATCCCAAACATGTTTCACACAGATTTCCAAGTGTCCACCTTGTGGTTGCACCAAAGGAAAAGTGTTTGAGCCCGATCTGTAACAATGACCCAAAATGTAACAACATCCTGAAAAATTTAATAAAACCCAAAATGTAATAACCAGTTGATAATGTAACAAAAGTGCTGAGCCTGAAATGTAATTAAAAAATGTAATAAAACCAAAAATGTAATCAGCTGTTACATTTTGGGCAAAGTTTTTATTGTTTGGGCTCAGCATGTTGTTACATTATTGTCCAGTTGTTACATTTTGGGTTTTGTTACTTTTTTTTAATCACAATTTGGGTCATTGTTACATTTCAGGTAGTTGTTACATATTGGGCTCCAACAAAAAGTCAATGGATTGCCGAAGCATTTTAGATACATCATCTGGGACCCAACAATGACAACACAAAATATCATGTTTATCTCGGCTAAATAAACAATTGAGAAAACATTAGGGGATCAGTCCGTCTAGTCGCAACCAACAACAACCAGTGACTGCGTTTCAATCTTAAACTACAACAAAAATAAAGATGAAAGATAAATACATCAAGCTAGTAGCATTATAAAGAAGTCAGCATTCATATTAGATGCACTTTCAGACCTCTACTTAAAGTCCCGACTGAAACATTTGTTAAAGTGAGCCAGACAGTCACGACCTCTGGCAGCTGAAAAGTAACTAACCACGTACAGCACGGCATCAAGCCAGGTCTGTAGTCCTTGATTCAGAGCCAGCATGCCAGAACCAATGAAACAGTCATCTAAAGGACAGGGGGAGGGCTGAAGAGGGCGTCAGCTGGGTGTAAGTTCAGCTCTTTTAAATCACCAACTGACATTTGTTATATTTGATGGTTAGTTTCAGAGATTATGAAGGGGTGAAAGGGGAAATGTCAAAGTTTACGAGCATAAGATTGAACTGAACTGATGTGGATTGTTGTGGGACAAGAGCAGAAGAAATATCACATTAATAAAATTACAACCACAGATTAGAAGAATAACATAAAAAAAGAATAATTACAGTATCTTTAACGGCCAATTAGTGTTAGGAGTGGAATTAATATTAATAAGTAATAAGTTTCATTAAACAGTGCAGCTCCATTCACTTTAGTTTAATATTTCTGCCCAAAAGGAGTCTTCTAATGGTCACTTAAACACATGAATATCGGCCTACACCCCTCTAATGTCAGCTCATGCCTGAATATGAGACTGCAGACTCAATATAGTATAATCCTGTTAGTATAGGTCTGTACAAACACAATGGTGCAATTGCTGAATGTAGTATAAATAAAACTGGTAGCAACCCAACTCCTGTCAAAAAAAAGGTTGCAAACCCATTAATTCAAAATACAATATATCGAGATTATATACATGCTCTGTGCTACTGAGAAGGAAATCAAAATCCCTACAAACAAAATTAGGGAAACTCTTGTTAATATTTACCAGATATGATTTTAAGCATGTTCAAATATACACATTACACAAGACCAAAATGCAACCAGTGTATCCCTGTTTCCATTCGTTTGTTGAATTCTGCAGCTTTTTTCAATGATCTGGGAACAGGGAGGTTTTTTTTACCCTTCAACATGGAAAGTCTGCTAAGGTCACCTTCCTATTTGCAGAAGAAACCTGTGGGAGTAGCTGCGGGTGAAGGAACAGCTACACTAATTCACACACTCACGCTTGGGAGCCGCCCAGTGTTATCACAGCATTACACTGCAGCTCTGCTGAAGAACTGAGGGAGTCTGACTGGCTCACCAGTTAAAAAGGCAGCAGTGATTGTTTGTGCAAGGAATACGGCTTCATTCAGGGCTCTGCTGTCTGTTTGCACAAAGAATTAAATAATCAAAAGTCAATACCAAACTATATTTTACATCTGTAATCATCTATATATGTATGTCTGTGATAGGGACTGCTACACACCCTTTACTGAATCGCTCCAATAATTCCACCAAAATCCCACCACAATGCTATTATCCATGAGATTTATGATCTTGGTCAATGATCCTCAGTACATTTATGAGCCTTAATAAATATACTCCGCTCTGTTGAACCTGAGCCCATCATGCCCAGGACCTGCTGTTACAGCCCGATCTGTGTTGTTCCAAAGGACACACAGAAGTCACAAAAAAAGTCCACTTTCTTTTATTTTCACCCTTTAAACTTAAAGTGATTTTCCCCCCATTTATTTTGAAACTCCTCCAGAGTGTGTCCTTGTTTTCATATTCATGCTTTTTCCTTTCAATCCAATGACAATCTGCTAGAAGGGCATCTTTGATGCATTGCTTGTTTGGAATAAATCAAATTTGAAAAAAGCTAAAATAACTTTAAGGCTATCAACTTGATGGAGTCGGGGACTGTGACAAGTGCCGCTGGCAAAGTTTGCCAGGGTTTCTGACACTTTGGAGATTCAGCCACTATGAGCTGCTCACATACTCACAAAATAGCGAAGGATTGACCAATAAATGGGTTAATACAAAAGGAGGAATGGATAGTTGTCAGCCCATATGCAGGGCGAGAAGCCACAGAAGAGGAATGATACTAATGATACAGGAAGTCAGAAAAGAAGAGACGCTGATCAACTCAAACACAAAAGTGGACCAGATGATCAGTATGCAAGAGACAGGAAGTAACAATCCTTTTTATTTTCTGCACTCTCTATTAACTGGATATGTTAGAGTTGCAGCACTTGATTTGAAACATTAGTAAAAAAGAAAAACAGAAGAGAAGATGTATAAAAAAATAAGCAGCAATCTGAAGAGCTAAAGATATAAAAATGTATGCAACAAAACTTCTCGATTTAAGTTGACCACAATTCCCCAAACATTTATTTACCAACACTAAAATGATCTTGCCGAGACTGTTAATGGCAACCTGAATGAGTTATCAAAGTTGATAATTGCACTCAGCAGGTAAAATTAGTCAATTAAATTTTCAATTAGGCATCCATTTGGACAAATTTAGCAACTAAACGATGGTGTTTGGGGAACAAACTGGATGATTTTTTTTTTCCCTCCTCCACAGCAGCAACTGCTCGTAGATAAAATTTGTATTTATAACACATACATGAGCATGTCAGCATGAGATGAGATGAGGAGCATGAAGAATCTCACAGGGTTTGGTCACAAAGGCTCTTTATTTGTAACTTTAGATTAAAAACTTTGAGAAAGACATTTAGGCAAATGGCACTTAACTGTATTTACCTGCTATCCATCGTTGCTGGATTGGACTCAGCATTTGTAATTGAAATGGATGAAAGACACAATATCTTTTTACAACAAAAACAAACTGATGAATGAGTTTTGAAAAACAAGCTCTGACAGATCACTCAAGTAAGCTTCTTAAATGTTTAAATGCTTTGTGTTGTATCTTTTACAAAGTAGTTGATTCTCCTTTCTGCTTTTGATCAGTCTTGCTGCATTCTGGTAGCTTCAACAACAAAGGGCATTAGTCCGTCACAGAGATGAGAGGTGACCTTGCTGTGATGGGGAGAGATCTGCTGGTACAAGTAACATTTATCCCTCCAAAAAAAGACAAGGAAAGAATTTAAATGCAGAGGTCTTTTAAAAAGAGCAGAGAGTGAGAAAATGATCAAAACAACCAAGCATATGCAAAACATCTGAATAAAATATCTGCTCTGCATCAGAATGAGACATGGGAAAAAATAAAAGAGGTCATTTGAACCCTATTTTCCAGCGTTGGCCTCCAGACCTGCACATCTGTCAGTGATACTTTATTTACTGTGTTGTTTTCCTGACAGTTACATTTGTTATTGGTAAGACTTTATCTGCTTCCATCTGACAACCGAGTCCAACACCAAGATCATGTGAGGGTTAAACATGAACGTTTGATTCCTATTCATTATTAAAAAAGACACACACATCCAAAATATAACTAGTGTATATTAGAGCTGTGCCACATCAAAACTGCCATTAGTATTTTTCATTCTGCTGTATTGATGATACAGTTTTATGAAGATGTGTTCACATGCATAACGTGGGCATGTCACGTGTGCCTACAAGCAGAACAAGCAAGATGGAGGGTGGAGCTCACATGTTAGAAAAGGCTGAAGAAGAGGTAACTACAAAAAAAACAAGCTTCCTCAGTCCTTTGGAAACCTACAACAAAAGTGATGTGACATGAAAAAAGTTTGCATGATTCATCATAAACAAGGTTACTGCCTGTATATTTCTATTGGTAAACTCACTTTCTCAATCTCTTTGGTTGTGTGGTCTCATCAGTTACCCACAAAGGACTCATACTTTGTGAAGACGGTAAGTAGTGAAATACTTCAGTAGGTATCCTGCAAGATATTGTTTAGTCATTAAAACAAGCCATAACATGTTCTTACACAGTGCATTCAGTCCCCATTCAGTTTGTCCACATGTTGCAGCCTTATTCTGAAATTATTGAAATTCATCTTTCTCCTCATCAATCTACACTCGGTAACCATAACAACAGCACAAACTCAGAATTATAGCAATTTGTGCAAATTTATGATGTGATGAGGCTAAATGTATCGGCGGCACAGAGCTTGCTAGTTTGTAAAAAGTTAATGAGCTTCGTGCCGCCGGTACATGAGAAACACCGGTGTTTAAGTTCAAAGCGTCGGAAAAAAGTAGCAGCTTATAGTCCAGAAAATACAGTATTCAGACCCTTTGCTTTGAGACTTATTCACTAACTCGGGAGCTTTCTACTTCTCTTAAAGATGTCTGTCAACCCGGGTTAAATTCAGTTGATTGGATGTGATTTATGAAGGCACAGAAACCTGACAACACATATCAGAGTAAACCAAACCATGAGGTCAGAGGAAGTGCAGGAAGAGCTCAGGGACAGGATTGTAGTGAGCAAGGCTACAAAAAAAGCAAAGTGGCCTCCATAATTCTTACATTGAAGAAGTTTGAGATGACCAGGACTCTTCCTTAACCTGACCCCCCAGCTAAGCTGGTTGAGCGGGGCCTTGGTGAGAGAGGCGAGGAAATGATGCCTCTATCATGGTTTGAACTATTATATAATATGAATTACTCCTACTGAGTGTGAGCTGCAGGGAAGCTCTGTTGTTTCAAACAAAGTATTTCAGAGTCTAATGGAGCTGGTCATTTTTAAACAAAAGCCAAAATTCAACATGTTTTAGGTGAACAAGCACGAGGTGAAGTTTTCCCAGTGTTATCGACTAAACTGAAGAGAGGAAGTCAACTTTTGAAAAGTTATACTTTTCAGAATAAAAGTAGCCTAAACTTCTACATTGAAACTAGTCAAAAGCTTTCTCTCTCTAGTAACTTCATCAATGGTTTCTCGGAGAAGGGAAAAAAACACAGTGATAGGTTCTCTGGGAAGTAGGCCAAATTTAATTGAATCACAGCAAAAGGAAAAGGGTTTTTAATTTGTTCATCTTGAGGCAAAGCATGAACGGTGCAAATTATTAAATTAGCGATGACTGCCGTGGTGAAGGATGCCTATGACTTGCCTAATAATTATGATTTACCTCGACGGTAAGCCTGGAGTTAGGGCAGAACATCCTAGTTTTGATTTTCTCTGTCTCCTCTGAAAATAGCACGAAGGCTGAGCTAATTTATTTTTGACTAGGCCTATATGTGGGAGCCAGATGTAATGAGAAGGAGCATTAGTGAGATGTAACAATCGTTCTCATGGCACTCTAGATAAGGAGCTGGCAGGAAATTATTTATTTCCCATTTTAAAATGTACTTTTTATGCAGAGATTTTATGGAAAACCACAACTATACGAGTGACTTTAACAGACTTTTTCCAACTCAGCGTTCAGGTCTCGAAGTCATCTCATTTCAACTGCAGATTGATGCATTTTTTAGCTTTGTACGAGGTCAGTCAGTGTTCACTTCACAGTTTGTGACAAGTCACTGAGTCGAAAGGTTACATATAAAGTCACCACCAGCCACTGAGGGGATGAAACAGCCCTTAATAACTGCTGGTGCTCATTTAATACTGGGAAATACATCAAAGCCACATGATTCTGAGCTACTTAATGCACATCTTCTTAGCCAACCAGAATTAAGTACATTCAGAGCGTGGTTAAAAAAAAAAAAAAACAAGGTTATGATACTGAAATCAGCATTCAAATGAATGTTTTTATCTCCCTCTCTATGAACTTCAGAGCCAGCGCATAAAACAGAAATTGACTAATTCCATGGTAGTAAAGGTTAAGCTTTAGTGCGTGTGTGTCTGCATATTAACTGTGTGCATATGTATTTTTGCATAGTTACTACATCCACGAACGCAATAATAAACATTGAGTCGGTTGCATATTCTTACAGGAAGTCTGTTAGCCTCTTACTAAAAGCTCTGACCCACACACACAGATATTTATGCGTATATACGGCCGTGAACTTTACTTTATGGCTTTGACTTTTCCTCGTGTGTAAAGTGGATCATGTCTAATTCTGCATTAGCGTATGTGATGCGACAACCAGGGGAGTCACCTAAGGCAGTGAAAGATGAGGGGGACATTAATGACGACAAAAAGTAGCCACTGCCCTGTTACTGGTAATGTTCCCCATCTGTATTCCCCTGCACATTATCACCCTCAGTTCATATCTCTCACCCACAGTTATTCCCCAGGCAGCAGAAGATCCAATCCCGCCGTGGCAGTGATGGATCGCGTAGAAAATGCTTACATATTTCCTCACTAATGACAAAAGAGATCTCAACTGAAATACAAATTACTAACTTGTAACAAGGTAAGCACGACGTTGGATCCAGTTACTAAAAATAATGGCACTGCCTGTTTAAAATAGCCCCAAATTTCTGCAGATTAACCAGGAATCGAGAGCGTTCGGCATCATGGGGACTCCTCGGCTTCCTCTGGCTTCTGAGCTTGTCCAGACAGGAAGGACGAGAAGAGGCAAAAAAAATAAAAAACCTGAGCGTTATACAACCAAACCAAACAGTGCTGAAGGGAGCTGAGCCGAGGCTGAAAGCAAAAGCTCAACTCTCTTAAACAAATTAAGCATCCAGCATTGCTGATTCAGCCAAATTTTAAAACTCAGGGTTTGCCAACAAAGCTGCTGAGAAACACTTTGATGCAGGATTTTCACCCCTTGTAGATGGGTAAGTAACTAGGGCTAAATCTGGTGGAAAAAAGCTCATATCCTTTTGAAAGCGCAGAGCATGGGGGGACTTAAGAGTATGATTTCACCAAAATTAAATAAGGTGGCCGGTCACAAGACGTTTAAATGTCAAGACCAATCCCCAAGGTGACCTTTAGCAGCTGACTTCACCCTCAGCCGGTCCAGTGCAGATGCTCGGTGACCACTAGCAAAGACCTACAATAAATCAATGTGGTGTATTTGTCTATAAAACCCTGTCATTCCCTACACATACAACAAGTTTAGGATCAATAAAGTATTCTGACTCTGACATGTGAACTGCTTATAAGGGGTATAGACTGGATACTAGCTGGCAAACCTATATAATAATGATTATATGAGCCGCTCTATGCTAGTGTCAGTTGAAACAATGGTGCATCTTAAATTACAGAACAGAAAAACAAGGTTAAATCAGATTGACAGAATTTAATACCAATCAAACTGTCATGATCAGTAGGTCAAATGGTTAAAAGAAATTTTTTCACGTTAAGTTCAGCATTGGTAAACTGTGACGGTGTCAACCAATAGCAATGTGTCTTGTTAGCGCTGACCTTTAAAAGGACAGAGAGCCATGTGGAGCTTATTAGCTGTGTTGCACTGTTAGCTTATCCGTCTGAATGTCTTTTAATAAGACGCATGTTTTGTAGATGGTTATAAGACAGGATTCAATGGCATGAATATACACTCGAATAATCTATGTGAATGTATTGTCCCATTAGCAGCCTGTTCATGCCAATAAGTTTAATTGGTAGTTAGCTGGAAATGCATTTTTTTTCTCTCTTGTTCTCAGTAATTGAGTAAACAGGTCACAGAGAAAATAGACTGGGGAGTCGCGTTATTTCCAGCAGACTAGCATCCGTGCTGCTATTTCGAGGTAGTTCACGAACAAACCCAAGCCTCTCAAAGTAAAGAATTTGGTGATGTATGTGAATTAAAAGCACTCTGCCACTTTCTGTCATTTAATCTATGAGACATGGTCACACACACCCACTATATACCGTCTAAAGTCTCAGCAATGTCATATTCAAAACATCCAAAAAGTTCTGGAGGGCAAACACGACTTATTCTATATTTAAACAGCAACACCTATTGACACAACACTTACTTTAATTTGCGATGCCCCCTTTTAAAGAGTGCAGCAGACATTATCCTGCAGCCACAAATCGAGTTCTTTCTCTCACACAGTCAACAGTATGTTTGTAATCCTGTTTGCAACACACATACACTGTCACAGCCATTGACAGGCAAAGCTAAGAAGACAGCGAACCATGGTTGCACTCACGCACACACACGTATGCTGCTTATGCATGCTGCAAAGTAAGCAGTGCACTTTAAGCTAAAATTGCCTTCGCTATATTCTTGCAAAAAGTTGGCAAGAGCATGGTGTTTGAGCAGGGAGACGGGGACAGACAAGAGAGGCATGGATGAAGGGATCAAGGAGGGCGAAGGAGACAGAAGAGGGGGGCGAGGGCTGTGGGTAGCTCAACAAATTGGATATCAAATTAGATTATTAGCTTGGATATGTCTTTTGTGCACTCAGGCTTTGTCTCATTCTCTGTTGCTCACCCTGTCACACCCGACTAAGAGACAATAATCGGAGAGGGGAGTGTGCATTTGGCCACAGTCAAACTTTATCCTTGGCCACTTTCCACTTTGGACACAAACAGGCATATGCACACAATGAAACACACATTCAAAGCAGGACACACGCACACACTTCTGGCAACGTGTCATTTCCACTGAGGAAACAGGACAGGGGGATTCACCTGCGACGTCATCCATTAGCCCCGTCCTGTCCCGTTATGTCTCACTTTCCATTTTCTCACTCTATAATACAAGGTGTGGAGGTTTTGCAGTGTCCCTAACCCAAGGAAAAAAAATCCAACAGAGAAATTATGTTGTCAGTCCAAAAACCTCTCTTAGATATTTCTGGATGCAAAGGGTCTGTAGTTGACAGAGTGGGTTGTAGGTGTGGGGCTTCACCAACCCCACAGAGAAATACAACATAAAAGCCTTTTTGTTGCTGTCATTCATGCTCTGTTGTCAGAGTGGGTTGCTGTTGCTCTTCACAGAGACTGAATTCAGTGGTAGATTGTGGGTTTCATAAGCAAATCTGAACATATCTGCAAAAAAATATATATATATTGTATGTGTCTCTTTGTGTGACACAATCAACCTGTCAGTTCTGGATGAACTCTCTGAACATATCATGGCAAAAATCTACCACAAAGCAGAAACACACACAAAGTCAAATAAAACTTTAAATGTTAATACAGTGGCAAACAGAGTGAGACAAAGCAAAGAGAGATCAGGCCTGCAGCGAAAACAGAGAAATATGTGGAATCAATCGGGCTAAACAGCGCAAAGCTAAGGTCGATAGCTATCTCTAATCTCACAGGGTTTATCAACCTTTACAAGACCATGACCTCAGTTTTGGTATCCATAATTCTCCTGACTGCAGCAATTAACTGTGAAATTGAGTATGGCATACATTATAGTGTATTTTCAAAAGAACTGTACAAGCTTTGTCTAGTAAAAAATGTGTTTTAAATGTATGTTATTTCACTGTAAATATTTGTTGTTAATATAAAAACTATTAGAAACACAACTTCATCTGTGATCACAGAGATCGAGTTATGTCCCAACTTTGAGGACATAAGAGCAACAGCAATCACACACATTATCCTATCCTATTATAAGTTATTGATTTCATTAGTACTGAACTCGCTTGACTATTACCTTTCATTCCTCATCATGAAAATTATCTTCATCATTAGACCTTTTCTGATCCACTGGATCCACAGATGACTCCCTGACGCCAAAACTATTAGATCATTTCTGCAAAAGGGCGATTGCCTAAAAGGTTTGTAACAGTGGAAAGCAACTGTCTAATTGATCAATTCATCACATTGAGACACTTCCTGAATCCCACTTCTTTAGTTTTATTTGAACATACACATCATTGGTACTCTGCACAGCTGCCCCGGGCAATCCCAGAAGCACAAGTGTGGTCGTTCTCGGGATTCAGGGATTAAAAAGCAATGCCAGAGAATCCTCCCATGCACCAGAAAGCTGGATAAATTCCCTTTAATGCCTTGAGGACAGGAAGAAGCCAGAAACACTAGAGGAAGTTCATGTTTGAGCTGGTCATTGCAGGAGACACAGATGCTCATTAAAACCCTTTGGGCAAATGTGGAGAAGCCTAAAGCTCTTTTTTCATCTTTCGACCAAAGAATAATGAAGCTTTAAAAAGCTTCAGCCGTGACGTCTCCAAAGAGCCTAAGATTTGGTCAACATAAAGAGTGAGGGAAAGTGGCTTTGCTAGCATAGCCACACTTATCCTACTGGTTCCCTCTGGAGGATCATTGGTACAAAAGCAGGGCTTCAAGAATGAAGTTGAACACTGATGGTCTCAAATGTGGATTTACACCAACCATGGTGAAGAAGTTCTGTCTTAACCCTTTACCTCCGAGCATAGCGCTGGTGCTACGTCTGCACATACGTCTTTGGATTACCATAATTACATCAAGTAGCTGAATAACTATATAGTACGTATTGTAAGAGTGTAATAATAGTGATGATGAAGCAAGAATAGCAAAAAAACACAAATACGACTTTGAGTTAAGAGTCTTAGTGAACAAAAACACTGCATTTGCACGTGAATGTTAGATTTTGCATGTTAAACTTGAATTTGAAATCAAAATAAGCATAATAAGTCCAGGTGAAAATTTTGATGCTCAGGTGGTAAAGGGTTAATAAGAAGGAGAAAGTTAACAAATTATGAAAGCATGCCACAATAATGTGCTAATGTTAGAGGGTTACCTTCAGATTACCGTATTTTCCGGATTATAAGCCACTAATTTTTTCCGACGCTTTGAACCCTGCAGCTTAAACACCGGTGTGGCTCATGTATTGGCGGCACAAAGCTTGTTAGCTTTTTACAAGCTAGCAAGCTCTATGCGGTCGATAAATTTAGCGTCGTCACATCAGACCCGGTCAGAGTGGACCACAGGAAACTGTTCGAATAAATTCAATAGCGACTTATAGACAGGTGTGCTCAATATTCCAGAAAATACGGTAAGTTTCCTTCTGTGAGAAAGTCTGTTGCTGCAGAAGTTATACAGCAGGTTATACAGTGCATACATTGGACACCTTCCTCCTCATTGTGACAAAAACATAAACTCTGTTCCAAACAAAGTTTCCATTTTCCAAAGGACAAATCTGAGCATTCAGCAAACAGCTCGCTCTCAATCCCAGTGGTGTCCTCAAAGGCAAGTCAGATAGAGTGGATAACTTTTAGGCATAAACACAGGATGCTGTTGCAAAATGTTCCACATGAAAGCAAGTATGATATGAAATAAGGTTCAGCAAGCATTTTAAACCAAAATGCTTGACGTGAAGGTCGTTCGACGCCTGAGGCAAAGATGAATTCACAGCAGAATTTCAAAGCCATAAAAGGGGTTTACTTCTCAGCCGGCCAGACCTGTTTACTCAATAGTTTAATATGGATAAAAGTTACAAATACAACCATGCATCTGTCATGTGAATGAACATGTTAAGAAGCATTGTACTCTACAGAAAGATGCACACTGCAGAAGGACTCCTGTGATGCTACGTTGTTGTCCACTCAGCTCCACCAGTTCCCCTTGACTAATTCATAGGAGCATGGTTTTTTGCAAAATGACAATCCAGATGATTCAAATAAACGTTGTCAAATTTTACAACTACTGACTTATCCTAATAAATACATAATGAATCAAGTGGGAAAAAAAAAAAAAAGCATCATCTCATGCTGACGTCCTCCACTAATGCACCCCGGACCCCGTTCTCCACATGAAAACAAACACCGGCTACCTTGTCTGTTCTTTTGGATGTGGCTGCCAAGAAAATCACAGAGCATGCAGTCAGCAAGAGGAATAAAATGTCTTCTGTGCCAAATAAGACACTCATGGATGAAAGTAGCCTCACCGGTAGAAATGAAACCCCGGTGACAGAAACACACAGACAGACAAACACAATTATTCTCTTGACGACACACACTCTCCATCCGACCCGTTCACACACACACACACACATAAACAAATGTGCACACCGACTGAGCCAGAGAGACACAAGAGGGATTTGCCCAAACGAGCTGCATGTGAAAGATGAGTGTTGAGTGTAATCCCTGCAGAAGGTAAATAGACTGGGGAGGTTTTATATAGAAGCCAGGGAGCAGAGCTGTGAGTGTCACCTCCTGCTGAGGCTTTGAAGGCTGGGGTTGGAGAGCACAGAGCCAGATAGGACAGGGAGAAAAGGGAGCAAGCATCTGTTTTTTGGCTTGGTCGGTCGAGCTGTTTTATCTGTCTATCTGCCTGCCTGCTTCTCAGTCTGTACATTTCTTCCCCCTCTCTGTCTCGTCCTATTTTCCTCTGTGTCTTTGTCGGCATTGTTCTCTGTCTGGTTGACTTTTTCTCTATGAAGATAAGATGAATCTTTAATGATCCTCTGTGGAAACTTTTCCAGATGCAAAAAGTCATAGAGTAAAGCCGAGAGAAATATAAACATGAAAACAGAGAGTAAGGAATTGGGATTATATAAAGTTCTCCGAGTCGTCAAATGAAAAGCTCGTAAATGTTTTTCGAAAAACTTGTCACGAACTAGGAAAAGTAACTGCGTTCTCGCCCAGATAATGGCTTCTGATGGCAGGCAATGGAGATTTAAGAGGGGTTAATAAGCTCAAGAGGTTCGTCAAGAGCAAGCAGCTCGTGTTTACTAACTTCACCACAGGATATCGAGGTGTCAGAGGTTGAGTACTAGCCGTTAGTCAAGGCAGTTATCTCTAGACAGAGTGTTCACGCATTATCATATACAGGACACCGTTTTTATTCTACTGTCACATTTTGATTGATCGCTTCCTCTAAACAGAGATGATTTCCTGTCAGTGACCAAACCTGCCGACAGAATTTAATTTGGGGAAATACGTTTAATATAGTTTCTCGGTCACAGGAGGTGAGACACTCTTCACTGCTGCTGCTTCACTTGACGATTTACACTGATAGGACTTTTGTAGACCAGTGGTTTGGCTCTAAAAACAGCAGTGTTGTTGGTGCTGAGTGTATGGCGAAGTGTTGGTGCTCCCACAGTAAAACCAGATCTCCACCAGACCTCTAAAGGTGCATTCACACTGAACACGTTGCACATTTTCGTCTTGCATGTCCTCTGAGACAATTTCACTGCATGCAAGCAACAGCCAATAGGAGAACTCCTTCTGACCACCACTTCTGCCATCAACAATGAACAAGATCGCAAATATTGCTGCTTTTACCTGTTGTTGACATCCCAGAAACAGAGAAATGTTCTGCTACTTGGTACAGAGTTCAAGTTGTGTCATGAAGCTCTGCAAAGCAAAATTCAAGTGAATCCAGCAGCACCTCTAAGTCCAGGAAGTTGTCAGGTGGGGCCTCCCTGGATCGGACTTTCAGCACCTCAGCAATGGTCTGAGGAACGTGTTTTTTGCAGTATGGCTGTGGAAAGAGGCCAATGCCATCAGATACTAAACACTACAAACCTGGAACAACACTTAAGACTCGCAGATTTGAAGATGCTGTGACTCAGTTGTCAATCACATTTACTGTCACTGTTTCAAACACCAACTTTAAAGTCGTTGTTATTCACTTCACCTGTCGGTTGTTTCGACATTGTGGTTTATCATTATATGCTTTCCATCTAATTAACTGAACTGGATAATTGGTGATCTTGTGAATTTTCATCTAAGGCATAGATCTATACAAATGGACAAAGCAGCCGGGTCTCAAAAATAAACCTCAATGCAGAAGTGCAAAAAAGTGACTGCCAACAGCCACTAGATACTGGCTCCAAAAACCCTCCAATTGACTTCAATTTAAAAAATTATCATTTTCAATCATGAAATGTCATTCTGATGCCATTAGCTAAAATCAGCTCTTCCTGTTACTGATCTGATGGACCATCTGAAAAAAAAATCTACATTAAGTAGATATTAGGCTTCAAAAAGAGGAAGATTGGAGTCACATAGACATTGGATAACATCCTCGGGTTCAAGAATCAGACCAGCCTCCTTACTCCTCCTTTCATATCCACATATGATCACTTCTGGCTCCAAAGAAAACTGGCACGGTGATGCTAGCTTGGTGCATTGTACTACAGTGTATGATCTAGAGCTACTAACATCATCATTTCATGACAAAATGCGTCTAAAACTGAGAGGATTCACATCAGCCTCGGTTTTTCATAAATGAATCTATTATCGAGGATTATACAAGACATCAAGATGCTGAGCATTTCATTACCATTTCTAGAGTCACCATGTTTAAATATTTTTTGTTGCATTAATCAACTCTATCAACGTTAGGTCTGACAATGTAGAACTGAGTCTGACACTTCAAAGACACTGGGAAAAAGCTACTGCAGGGGTGGGCAAGCCTGGTCCTTGAGGGCCGCTATCCTGCATGTTTTAGATGTGTCCCTCTTCCGACACACCTGATTCAGATGATCAGAATCATTATCAGGCTGCTGCAGAGGACCAGGATTGCCCACCCCTGAGCTACTGCATTAGGAAAATTTATTTTGATGGAGCAACATGTCATTTCCTCTGGTACCTGTGAAGGTGATTAGATCCAAGTAACGTTAAATCAACTGGACTTAAATTGAAGATTCACTGCTGATCCAAAAGGCCTCTTTAGCTCTGTGTGACCAGAGTTCAGCCATCCAACCACACATGTGTTGATTTAGTATTAATTAGTCGTTTGGGATGAAAACCTAATATATACATAAATATTTAACCCCAAGTATTTTTCACATCATTAGAACTGGAGAGAAGTTTGAGGCTGTTTAAGTATTTTAAATAGTTTCACACAAAGTGCAGTAAACAGAAAAAAGAAAAAATCACCAAATCAACATTTGTTGTGGTCAACCATTGCCTTTAAAACACCACCAGGTCTCCAGGGACGTCCTCAGTGTTTCCAACATACTTGGCAGTTGTTGTTCCAAGTATCTCAGAGAAGCTGCCAAAGTTCCTCTGTGGATTCAATCTCAATTGCTTGTGTCTCTTTATGTTATCCCAGACTGACTTCCTGATGTTGAATCTTGGCTCTGTGGGGCCTCACCATCTGTTGCAGGACTCCTTGTTCTTATTGTCATAAAAATAGTCATTTATATCTCTAGTTGTACGTTTGAGGCTGTGTTTGCTTCATGCTGCAGAATGATTGCAGATCAGATACATTTCTAATGATATTGCATGATGAGTTTTCTTAAGTACCTTGCATTAGTTTGTTGTTGTGGCTGCTCTATGTAATCTTAGTGTACCTCCTCCATCACTTGGTTTCTCCTTTCTCATCTCTTTATCTGCAGTGCACCACTTACATCCCTCTTTCCACCTCAAGCACTGTTTCTTCTCATCGCTTTCCCTCTCATCAGCCTACATATCTACCCCCCCCTGCCATTTTTTTTTACTTCTTCATCTCCCACGTTGTCAACCTCCACCCCACCCAACTATCTCTCACACTGTCAGCACTGAGATCAAAGCATCAAGACGTGGGGTATTTAACCCATCACTGGTCCTGCTGATCAGCACCTTCTAAAGTCCTTCTGGCAGACTGACAGAAGCTGATATTCATCCAGACACACACACACACACACACACACACACACACCATTAAGAACTCCTAAGCCTGCAAGGAGAAAAAAAGGACAGGTTATTGGCCTTTAAAACGCAGAAAGTGCTGATGCCTACCATCGATTGATATCTTTCATCTGTTCGATGGGGCGAATGCATGCATAATCACAATTACAGAGGGCTCTGATCTTTAATCTGCAGCCGATTCATTTTTGTCGATGCCTTTCATTTATATTCATTAGCTCTTTGAACCTGAAAAGGTAGATTTCCTTTCACTCTGGTGAGGTCAGATGCTGCTTACTGTCATATAACTTTTGTTGCAAGTTTCACCCCCCCCCTTCTTTGTCTCTATCTTTCAGTATATCTATCCATCCTTCAGTACTTACATCCATAAAAATCCAACCACATCTCAGGAAAGTTACCTTGTCCTTTGATTGAGGATACCGTGCCGAACATCTAAACTAAACTTTGTGGTAAAAATAGCTGCCTCATCTAGTTTCACAAAACTCTCATTGTGAATACTCCTGCAAGAACATTACTTCAGTTTCAAAGTAGTTTCATCATAAAATGTGCCTTCATAATATCCAAAGAGAGCAGAGAAGAGGCCATAAATTAGCACATTTATTACTCTTTCATCAGAGTTGCCAAAGTAAGCCAGTGTTTAAAAGTGAGAGGAAGCAGACGAGAAAGACAGAGGATTCAAAACGTTTCCCAAAGGGAGACTAAAAAAAAAGGCCCTCGAGGTCTCACCACTAATTGACCTGAGCTTTTTGCAAATTGTGTGTGAAGTGTCTTCACACACAATAATAATTGTCTTGACAGATATTTTAACCTCGCAATTTCATGACACAAAGACACAACAAGAGGCATGTCTGGTGCTGCCTCTAGCTAACAGCCTGTGTATCCATCAAACGTACAATATCAAATAAACCAATCAATCCATCAGGTGTGAACTGGTTTTAATGCTGTGAAGTTGTGAAGGCCTGTGGAGTATTGAACAAGTGCTTGAACAAGGTTTCTGAAACACCTGAGGGTTGACTTACAGGCCTGCATTTCTCTCAAAGCCTCTCACCTGAACCTCACCTCAGATGTGCTGTATTTTAAAATGCTGTGATAAAAACATGACAGGGTAGCGAAGCAACTCCATAAAAAATGCAATTACTGAAATGGGTATAGCAGGACGTTCAGTTTATGTATGAATGGAGGGCTATATTCCTCCTGACCTCTGTCACCTTGCCTCAAAGCCATCATGGATAAAGTGCTACGAGCAGCTAATATTGACTGATGCATTTGGCAGTGATGATTGGGCTATTGATGAGATGGTTCTTGGGGTAAATATGAGGAGAGGCACCCTGCAGCTATTAGCTATAAAATCTGTGGACTGAACTTTTCACCAACTTGTAAAAGGCCTAGCTACATTTTTTTCAGATGATTTACAGGTGGAAAGGAAAGATAAGAAAGATTCAACTGAAGAAAAAAAAAACAAAAAACATTTGAACCGAAAAATACGAAGCCCCTAGAGGGACATGGAGAAAAAAAAAAGATGGAGATAAAAAAAAGTGCCGGTATCTCGTAGGGATGGTCCGATCCAATCCACTGGATCGGTATCGGGTCCGATCCAGGTCAAAATGATTGGATCGGATATCGGATTTTTCTTTTAGTGCCTATTCTATATCGATCTATTTAGTGTTTTTTCCCACATTGCAAAAACATGCTATTCTGACTAAAACAGTTCAGATTGTGTCGCTTGCAGGCGCAAATGTTCCTGCTGCGCAATGATGACGCAATGACGCAGTGACGAGTTCGACCAGTAAGATTTTACTTCCTGCTCGGACCTCGAACCGCAGGAGAAGAGGTACCAGGCATAGACAATTATTATGTTTATGTTGATGTATATGTCTATATAATTATGTCTATATAACTTCAGTTGTTGTCACATATTTTTCTTCTTTCTTTAGGGGAGCAGAATGAAATAAAGTGTTTTTAGATGTCAGCATTAGGCAAATTACATCCATAAACAAATTATTAACAACTTTTAGAGTGACAAAAAGAAGCTATTGGATTGGTATCGGAACGTATCGGTATCGGATGATCCTCATTGTTGCAGTATCGGTATCCGATCTGAAAAAGTGGTATTGAGCCATCCCTAGTATATAGTGTGCACTGGATAAGTATCTTGTGCACACGAGATTGCATTTCCAGTATACAGAAGCGTATGCATAATGTGTTCAATTCTTCAGTTCATGAATTAGCTTGAAAATGATTGAACACCGCCATCCACAGGCATTATATCACTTTAAGGTGGACCAGCAAATTCAGCCTCTTCTGTAAACCGGAAATGCTAACTCATGCACACAAGATACTTATCTGGTGTGCACTAGATACATTTTTGGACAAGATGCACTTTTTTTTCTTCATCTTCATCATTTTCTTCATTTTTTCTTCATGTCCCTTTGGGGGCTCCGTAGAAAAAAGAAAAACAAAACGCATAATATTTCTTCAAATAAATACTGATAGTCAATTTAAAACAGGTTCTCTAATGACAATGCGGTTAATATGAAAAGATAAAGGTCAATTCCCAAACCCAGGCTGGAAAAAACAAAAGCAAAAGTGCTAAAGTTTCACAATAAAAGCACTGTAAAAGGAAATTAGAAATAATGCAGGCCTGTTACCTTTTGTAGTCAAGTTAAAATAAAAGGCAACCACAACTATTTCAGGAAATATGTTATATGTCATCCCTGAATTGAGTTATTTGCTAAGTGCGGCAGCGTTCTTCTTTGGGTAACTGAAAATGACAATGCACAGCAAAAGGCTTATTCACAATATTCTCCTATTCTCCCAGGATGTGTTCAGCGATGCAGAAAGTGCATGTTTGTATTTGAAATTCCAAAAAAGTAAGTTTGAAGGCCCTAGACGTTTTAAGGTGTCAAACTACTGATGGGAAAAGAAAAGATAAATCCAGGAAAGTACAACAGTACAAATACACGACTCCGTGTGCATTTTTCTTACTTAAAAACATTTGTTCGTTCATTACCACTAAGAAACATAATGATGGAAGGAAACCAATGATGAAAACCATCATCAGTTTGACAGCAGGAAAAATCATCCGCAGCAGCAAAACCACCTGAGACTTTGAAGACAGTCTATTTTCTGTGAGCCATGCATCATAGAGATAAAAATCCAGAGATGAAACAGACTGAATGAAGCATCGACATTTCCATCTTTTTAAACTGCATTCTCGGATGTCTATCCTCTCATCTTTTTCGCCCTTATTCAAAAGCCGTGTCTGAACATTGATGACTCACAGAGCAAGCGAGAAACACGGACAGGATCTTGTTAGCATGTTGCAAACAATTTGTTAGATTCAGGTTTGCCAGTTGTCAAATTCCTTCTTTGTTAACAGATGTGAGAACAGACTCAGCACATCACCAATTAGACAACATCAGCAGGGGGGCCTTGCACAACTTGTTGTAGCAGGAGAAATTAATTATAATGTCTGCCCAAGCTCAACAATAGTCCGTAATTTTAATCATCGCTGATCATGTCATCATGGTTCATTCACAAGTCGTCCGTCGTGAATGACTCGTCAGGATCTGCATCACGCAAATCCTCTTCCTGTGAGCTGACAGCATCGGTGCTCGGATGCACCCTGCGAGGTTTGATTGCGAATGTAATTACTGTTTTTCAGATTAATTTGTCAGTAAATTAGCCCTGACTATATGACAAAAACACTGGCTGATTTTAATCTTTTTACAACATTAACCTTTTGGTTGTTAACCATCATGAATCTCTCTGGTTGAGCGATACAGAGGGTAAGAGTCAGAGATGTTTGTCTTAATGAGTGTCAAAGTCATGTGTTTGCTAATGTCTGCCTCTTAAGGGATGTGTTCACCCATAGCACAAAAAGCAGATTTCTCCACTTAGCTTTGATTATACGCTAAGTGTCTTCTCTATTAGGCAAACCTATACAATCTGGTGCAATTCAGCACAACTGTTCTGCCATGAAGTCTGCATGTATGAAGCCTGGGATTATCCAACATGAGTGCAAGTTACCTCTGCTAAGGAGGTTATGTTTTTCCATCTGCAATAGTACTACTGAACAGATCACCAAGATATTTTATTTATTTATTTTTTTATACAGTATCAAGGAACCAGTGATTACATTTTGGCCAAGCAGGTGACAGAAAAACACTACGATCACACCTAAAAGAAGAAGAAGGAAGCGGTTTGTACAACTGAAAATAATGACGTGTTTTAGCTCTGCACTCAAAGTTCATAATTTTGTCACATCTTGATAAATTTTGTTGAAAACCTCAGGAGACATATGCCTTGGCGGAGGTTTGCACGTCCTGCTTTCTAGTTAAACTGTTTGCTTTATCACCATGGTAACAGTGGTGGTGGCCTGTTAGCAGATTATATCATATTCAGACATCTTTCTAATACTTTTCCATTCTCATGTTTGTAAGGACAGGAAACTCTAGACCGGTTTAATACTATCTTTAACTTTTACCTCTGTAATAAATTCAGTCAACACATTTCTGACAATTCATAAATAGGATGTTTTCAGCTTTGTAAAAATACATATTGTGGCAGGGTTTCTGTTTCAGATTTAATTTCACTGCACATACAATTAACTGAGTGTGTGAGGTTTTCAACAGCAGTATCTGACATTTCTGCCAAATGACTACAGCTGAGGTCGTTGTAACTTTGTTCTGCTGAAAATACCAAACCACCAACTCCACAAAGAGGAAACAATGTCCCATTAATTAAACTATTTCCACAGACTGTGATCTATCAACAGAAACATGAAGAAACTTTCCACCAAATTCTGGGAAACAGTTCTTGGATGCTGTGTTTACATATTTCTTGTCAGTCTAATTGGTTAAACAGGTTTTCACCTTGTTTTTTGACACCTCATGTAAAGATTTTAATATTACCCTGAAGGACGGTGCTTTAACTGATTCTGCCTGAGGAGGTTGTTGGTCTCGCTAAAAGAGAGAGAAGCATATTGCCTCACTTTCAGCCTTTAGGTATACATTACCTTACATTCACCTTTTTCTGTCTCAGAAGTTTTTATGGTGATTATTCATACGGAGAAATTCAAACAATGTCTCCAAAGTTCACTGCAGATATATTTAAGAGTAGCTCATGTATTTGAAAGACAGAAGTAAATAAACCTGCTCCTTGGTAAACAGATAAGCACCTGAGTAACAGATTGATGGGCATATGGAAAGCTTATAGGATTAGCCACCAACAGGTAATGTTTTCAACTTTGCACTTTGCATGGATTGGATTTCTTCTGGATGCACGCCGCTGTTTGTCACCTGTGCAGCTTTACTGGCCCAATGCCAGAAAAGGATTTTTAATCCCAACGAGGCTTTTCTCCAATGACCTCCTCTGTCTTAGTTAAGAATTCCCACCTAATAAAAGAGAGGGAGCACCAGAGAGAAAATGAGACCAAAAAAAAAAAAGAGACTTAAGTTAGTTCAGGGTAAAAGCACTCCAAGTCCTAGAAAGTCGATGGGGTTGCGTAACTCAATTTCCTCCAAGTCCAGGAACATCATGATGATAATGGATTTCTTGTCAAAGGAACAGAGGCTGGCTGGTGTGAGATGCTGCACTCCCTCACACACACACACACACACACCTACTGTAGTACACGGAGTTCACGTAGAGACCGGGACAGCTAAAAATGTCTAAAAATAAAAGGATGAAAATGTTTTTTTTGAAGAAGTGAGAGAGGAGTGCCAGCCAGTGAATAGGACGGAGGGATGGATATTACAGCTGGTGGATAAAAAAAAAAGATCCCAAGGGAAATGCAGCGGGAAAAAAAGTTGAAAAGAAAGTGAGAAACAGCGTGAGGGAGAAGCAAATTGACCGAAGAAAGAATGGAAATAGAAGAGCGATAAAACACTGAAAGGAAGAGAGAGACAGGAAGAGGCAGCGAAGAAAGGAAAATTAATTTGACCAGTGGTTTAAATGACACCCTTAGGGAGAGAGCAAGAAAAAGGGGGAGAGCTAAAGAGGCTGCGAAACTGATTCCAAAAAAGACAGGAAGCAGAATTATATAAACGCGTTCAGAGGTTAAATAATTTTGCTTGAGGATCCTGCGGCACAGATGCATGTTGATCAAAAGAGAGAAAAACAAGCAGCAGGAAACAACAGAAGAGAACAACAGAGGGAAGGAAGGAGGAGAAAGAGGGAAGCAACCACAGAGTTTCACTGGAGGATTAGGAAAGACCCCGAGGGCCATCCCAGAGGAGGGAAGGATGATCAGAGAAAAGCTCTGACAGTTGGTAGAGATTTAAATTCTCACAAGTTTTTACATGAATTACCAAGAGGTTTTTAAAGTAACAAGAAGTTCAATTAGAAGTTTGTGCCTGATGGAAAATATTGTGAACCACCTCTAAGTGTAGTCCCAAGAAAAACAGTCATTTTAGGAAATCCCCAAAAGCTAAATACAGTAATAAAAGTACAATAGAGTTACAACACAGTTTATAGTTTTAATTATTCCTGAGATTTTGTTGATTTTTTTAATGAAAAAAAGGATATTTACATTTGTAAAAACAATGAAGCTGAAAAACAGATTTAATGTTCTTTTGTTGATTTAATCACAGCATTAAACTTGAATTGAATCTTTCATCTGTCGAAGGAAAAAAATGAAATTATGATGTGGAATTTATTGCCACCCCAACTGAGAAACATGGACTCAATTTTAAATCAGAGCTCAAAACACATCTGTTCAAAACTGCATATTCTATCTACCGTATTTTCTGCACTATAGGCGCACCTAAAAGCCTTTCATTTTCTCAAAAACTGACAGTGCGCCTTATAATCCGATGCACCTGATATATGGATCAATATTGGTTAATTATGGCTATATATTAATTATGGCTGTATATTGTGATTGCACTAGCGTTTGACTTTTTCTTTCTATTACGTGTTTACTGAATCAGGGTAAAGTTCCCTCCACGTTTGTGATGCACTAACTACGTGATAAAAAGTTGCACTACCTGTTGTACCTTGCTGTTGGTAAAAGATAATACTACGTCACTGACGTTACCTCG
>OOFC01000107.1:4239-38137 GCA_900323345.1 Pseudochromis fuscus
CTCTCTTTTTTTTTTTATTTGTTTTTTTTTTTTTTCTTTTTTTTTTTTTTTTTTTTTTTTTTTTTTTTTTTTTTTTGCAATGCTTGGCTGTAACCTTCAGTGACTGGCACCTTTCACCTGACTTTGGGGTTGCTCTGATAATAGTCTTTTACCCGCTTACACAAATCAGAGTCTTATCAGTGCCGCTGGCAGTCAGGACAGGGTGATAACTCATTCCCAGAGAGAGCCTGAGGTAGCCGAGGTGAGCGGCGGCAAACTATGGCGCAGGGACTGCGTAATTCAAACAAGTCCTGAATCAAGTGAAAAGAGTAGCAAACAGGTGATGTCTCTTTCTAGTCAAGCTGGGAACCAACAACCCTCAAGAGCAAAAAGCTAACAAAAAAAATCTATTCCTATTCCTAACAGTTACCTAAAGCGACATTGTTTAAAAGACATTGTTCCCAGCTTGAGTAAAAGTGAAAACATCAGAGGAGAAAAGATCTTGAGATATTTCATGAAGTATAAAGTCGATGTAAAGGCATTAACAGACAATGATTGGTTTATTGCTTCTTCTAAGTGAAGTGGTTCATCTGAAAAAGAAAAAAAAGTGTGTCTATGGCTTTTACCCACAACCTCTTCATCAGGATATGAAGCGTGAGGGTGTGTGTGTGCACTTCTACAGTGACAGTTCAGGTGTACTGTTCAGGGGACGACAGTGTAGGGCTGGTAGGGCAGCATCTTTTGTCGATCATTGATGGCGTAAATCCAGGCCGGTTTGACAAAGTTCAGATTGCTGTTGTCCATCAGTGCCTGGGACAGAAGTGAGAGAGAGAGTTGTCCTATATTACCAACAGTCAGACAGGAATAGCCTTTAAAAACCCCTCTCATTGTAACACCAGAACGACTACTTCAGGAGCTTGAAATGGTAGAAAACCAGCTTCGACTCTTAATTTTAAACCCAGTCAAATGATTTCTGTCCTTCACACTGCTGATTTTCACCAGTAAGGTTGAATTATTCAGGCTCCTCACTTTGTCTTAGGCTTTTTATTTGTTTGCACCTTACAAGGTGATGATAAGTGCTTACTGCTCCAATAAAAAAACACCTGCACATCTTTGTGTATAGTGTTCAGAGTGGTTTTCCTTTAAGAAACTTTCTTTTGACTGTGCACTTTGTATAATTAAGCACAAACTTTTGGGGAGCCATTTCATTGTGTCTGTGGAAGGAAAAGGTAGAAGCACGCATACAGACAAATGTTTGGAAACCAGAGTTACCAAAGAAACTACATGAAAAAGCAGCAAAGAAAATAGGACTCAACTCACGTCTTCAAAGGAGTCATGCCACCCTTCACTGGTCACCACAAACTGCACCTTCTCTGTCATGTACTCTTCAATCATTCTGAAACAAAGACAACAGTATGCATTGCAATTACACCTGCGCAGACTGTGTGTTTTTAATTCTGATTGATTATAAAAAGTCGGAACAAAAGTTATTCTCACCCATTAAAGGCAACAATGTATCGCAACAGCAGTCGCCTCTCATTGTTGGGGAATTTACCGTAGAGGAAAAAGTGTTTTCCACTCAGGAAGTCTGGAAGAAATAACAAAATGTAAAGTGACAGATGATAAAGAGCTCAACAACCACATGTAGCAGGAGTAATTTAGGTCTTTGATGTCGGGGAGAAAGTGCCAAAGAAAACAGAGGGCACTTTGTGTTTGTGTGTGGACATTCAATTACTTTCTGTGTGTGATGTTCAAGGAAGGGAGGACATGTCTTTCTGTGATAGGAACAATGGACACATGGGGGAACAGACAGGAATATAGAGAGAGACACCTGGGAGCTCAGGGATGGGATGATCCTGTTCAGCTTCAGCATCTGTGTTTTCATCCGTGGATCCCCCATATGGATCTTCCTCTTTCACCTTCGGTCCTCCTGCTGCTGCTGCTTTCTTCTGTCTGCTCTCATTTTCAACCCTTTCACAAGGACAACAGAATTTTTTCTTCACACATTTCGAAGCCTCTTGTTAAAAGAAGAACACTTCATGCTGCCTTTAGATGTTATTGTCTCATCTGTGGACTTATTCTACACCAGCACAACGGATCTAATTTTTGTGGCTAAAACACCATTTGTCATTCTGCTGTTACTGTACAGTTATGACTAAATATGACTTATAACAGGATGATTACTAACAACTACATGGAACTTTAACACATGCATAGGTTGATAGCGTGTAATGTTGAGAGCCCATCTGAAAATAATCCAGACATATTTGACCATTTATACAAAAGTTGCGAGTGTTATCGTATAGCAGTGCTAATGCCACTACTGAGCACAGGGCTGAACCTCCAGTGGTGTTGCTATTTAGTACAGAAGGAGTAAAGAGCACGTGACTCAGAAGGCAGCAAATATGGACTTGCTGCAGTTGCTATGGTGACAAATACCAAGAAATGAAACAATAATCCCAGTCCCTTCTGCAGTCCAACTCATCATGGTTAGCTTTCATGTGGTGAGCCCATGTGATATCAGAGCATTTCAACCAATCAGAAAAATATCCCGCCCACCACTACTCCCCCATTTTTCCAATTGGTTGAAAAAATGTTAAATAGCAGCCTTCAATATAATCATCCATGAAGAGGGAATTGTGACTTTCAGAGATGGATGTCTTCGTTGTATGAGCTCTTCTTTTTTTTCCCCAAACATTCCCCAAGATCATAAGTTTATAATCTAATTTTCAGGCTGTAATGGAACAGACAGACTTCCAGTTGGAAAAGTAAAATGGAACCAAAACAGTAGAGCTGTGTCTCAAAACAACAAGGTGAAAGACTGCATTATCAGTTTGCATAATCAGTACATATACACTGGTATAAACCAGTATGACTGGGTGTGAATGAATAATGGTCTCTGTAGCGTGCTTTGAGTGCCTTGAAAAGGTGCTTTATAAATCCAACCGCTGTTATTATTATTATTATTATTATTATACACAAATTATATAACAGGACACTGAAGGACAAACCCATCCACACAACTATTATAAATAACAGTTATCAATTAAAAACAATGTGTTTTGTTTACCTCTGAAGTTCGTCCTCTGTGTCCACTGCAGAGTCATCATTGTCTCCTGTGAAATAAAGTTTTCAGTCTGTCAGATTGAATTGATCTAAAAAACATTTGTTTTTACTGGAAAAGGTCTTGCATCAGTGCATGTCAATTATCTTCAGTATTTGAAAAATGTATCATCTAAATTCACTGAAGGCACAAATTCCCGAGACCACACTCAGCACCCTTCTCTTAAAACTAATTAACAGTGTTAAATGTCTGAGAGTGAACATTTTTTTGAATTCCTACTAGACACAATGACTCCTTTTTCTCATTAAGCAATGAAGGCTAAGGGGATGACAGGAGAAGCCACTTTTCTGTGAAACATTCATCAACAGTTCAATAGATGTAACCTTGTACACACTCCTGTGCGGTTGAGGAGGAAACAAGAAGGATGTCTAATTAAAATGCCTTCTGAATGTATGCGTTTTAGCAGGTCAGTGTTTGTTGTCTGTCCTCACTGAGGTACCCCAGCACTTTACTTCTGTCCCTGCATTAACATAGAAATGAGAATCATGCACAAGTCCCTTTGCTGTGATTTTGCCCTGCCTCCGCTCCTGCTTCTACCTCCAGCTGCATCAACAATACCAATGCTGCCGCTGTATTCTTGACCGAGCCGATCAACTCATCCATGTCCAAGTGCTTTATAAAGGTTATCTCTTTTGTCCAATCCCTGAGCCCTCACATTGTCCCCTGGCCTCTCTCAATTCATTCAGCCCTCTTCAGGTCCAGTGCAACACTCTCCGCTCTAGTTATTTGAACTAATAGAATGAATCTTCCAATGAGTCACAGCCACTTACTCTCTGCTCGCCGATCTTTGCAATACAGATACACAGGTAATGGGCCTGAAGTATTTTTTTTATATATGTTCTTCAGAAGGTTGTTATGAGAAAATCTACAACAGATAGAAGAAGCATTTGTAAAGTGTTGTTAAACGGCACAAATGTTCTCAGGTGTGGTCTTAGGTTAATGATTCCCAGTCCTTCATAAATAGAGTTCGGGAACATACGTCATGCTGCGGTGGATTATGGGATGCGTCCGCCATTTTTGTGGTCTGCAAAACGTATATTTGACATGCATAATATAAATGTTAAAACACACATTTTACAGGACACCAATAAAAAAGTGGGACATCATTTAAATAGGTGGAACAGATGCCTAAATGTGAGTGATCGCTGTTGTTTTCTTTGTGATTTTAGTGAATGCTCAGGAATCAGTTGATGCATCCACATGTGCAGCGCTGTTTCTAAAAATTACAAATCTGTTACAGCGCCAGGGAAGCATTGATCTGTTTGGGAACATTGTTTTTTTCCATATTTATGCAATAGGTTAATGTTGCCCACCACAGCCCCTGACATAACAACATCACGATTCCTTGTATGGCTGTTACACAGCCAAGACAAAGGGACGGAGAGGTGTTGTAGCCCTGACCTGAACGGTGAGCTAAGAACATGATTAATTGATTAACTTCTCCCAGACCAGTGCGTCCCATTATTGCTAAAACATAAAGAAATGACTGGAAACTTTGCGCACTAGTGTAGAAATCTATAGGAACGAATGTGACTCCTGATGAGTGGGCCATAAATGCTTTGCGATGTGACATTACGATCCTGAACTTTATTGAGGGTATGTGCCAGTGGGTCCTCATTTTCATATCTTAACGCCCAGCTATTGCCCATGAAAGGTCAGAAGACTGGTGGGCCGTGTGAAAACAGAGTCACAGAAACTGAAGGGAGAGGGTGACACATAGGTGCTGGATTAAGGAGGCGGGTCTGACTCTTGAACCTGAGAGCACTGCCCAATGTGTGTTGGACTCGAGTTCAGAGCTGGTCTTGTTTATTTTTTTGCTAGACAGGATCCCAACTCTTGATCTTGCCCAAAATCATTTGTTCCTTGAGTAATACCATGTGTTTCCCCTCCCCAAAAAAGACGGAGGTCAGTTTTTCTATCATGTTGCTAACAGCTGGGACAATGATCTTTTCATAACAACTCTGAAAGAAACTAATTATAAAGAGACAGATCACACAGCAGCTGCTCGAGCTGTGTGAAGCTGTGCTGAGACAAAAGCTACTGCAAGAGCAGGAGCTAAATTTATTTTATGTACACAGTATGTTTGGGTTGTTTTTGTGGACTCCTCAACCAACAAGTGGGGCTTTTGCTGTTTTGGGTAATTGAGTATTGGCAGTACTTCGGAAAATCAAGGCCGACCAGCATTAAGTGTTTTGATTTGAGAGGAGGTTTACGATTGCTGGATTGTACTCCGCGCTGTGCTTCAGGTGGGTTGGTTTTTGTTTTTCCTTTTTTTTTTGCACTTTGTGGACAATGCAAAAGGTCAGCAAGCGATGAGCTGAATCGATCAGCATAATTAATACGAGCTGTGATCACAGAAACTGGGCATTTTGATTGAAGGCATGCACAACTTCAGTTCCTCAATATCGGCTCTGAAGTAGCTTGTAAGGATATCAAATATTCACTGCAGAAAGCAAGCTAACATGATTACAAATCCATGATAAAGTACCACAGTTAAGCAGGTATATTTATCAGCTGAACATCAGTACTAACAGAAAGTGCATTCCCATCAGCCTTGCAAGTAATAACCCAAGTATTGAATAAAATGACATTTTGACCTGCTGCTGATGAGGTGAGGGAAATCACAATAGATTTTATTGTTTGGGGACATGAATGTCTGTACTTTATATCTTTGATGCCCCTTACAGTAGCTGCAAAGAGTCAGGAGTTCACCAAATGTAGCATTTATCATCCGGTGACTGAAAAAAGCTGCACAAGATGTAGTAATAAAGAGTAAATGTAGCACTTTGAGATATAAACCCCTTCAGCGGGCGAGGGGTCATATTCTCCTCCATTTTTTAGAAAAGTTTTTCCTGTGAAATATTCAGGAAGTTATGATTTCCTTCAACAGTAGTTTAACCAAGTACAAAATGATATTGATCAGAATTGATTAGCAAAGACAAAAGGTTACTGTGTGAGAACATGAAAGAAGCAGTGATGCAGCGGCAAGTGTAGCAAGACCATAAAATTGTGCTAATAGAGATCATTATGTATAATTTATGCATAATTTCAGTTTCCACTCAATCCTAATTCATCAGTACAGACTGTATCACTGGCTGTCTTGTATTAGAGGACAAGAACATAACTCTCTAAATGATCAATATCACTTTTAAGTGATCATAAAAAAAAGTGCACTGAAATAATTGGACTGGACTACATGACCACAAGAAAATGCTTGTTTTAACCTTTAGGATACAGGAGAATTTAATTTTGGGAACAGTTTCTTTTTTGCTTGTTCATTTCCACTCGGACTGTGTCCGAACTTTAACAGCCTCTTTGAACTTGGGTGTCATTTTTCAGTTTTCTCTATTTCACCTTTTAGCTGGGTGGCTGCCCAATTCCCTCTCTATCACTTCACCCTGTCTGTTACGTTGTGTCAGGTGTACTTTGGTGATAAACGGATTCAATCGCACATTTAACACTTTGTTTCCATTTGTGGACGGATTTTGGAACAATAGCGTGTTTTATCTTTTATCCCAACAACATTCCCCCGTGGTATAGAAAGAGAAATTAAGTGGGAAAGCTGGTGTTGCCTGAAATGTGAGGTCAGTTACAATCAGACTGTACATAGAATGGACGAAGCTAATGTGATGTCATCCAATGGTTTGTGGACTCGCATTTAAACATCGCCATGTTGGTTGTTTAGAGCCAAAATCCACCATATTTGGATATGAAGAAAGGAGTAAGGAGGCAGGTCTGACCCTTGAACCTGAGGACACTGCCTAAGATGTATGAGACTCAAGTTCAGGTCTAACAATCAAACCAACTACACCTCTAAGTCTTCCTTGTTTTTTCAGCTGGACCACCAGATCACTAATCAGAAGAGTTTACTTTATCTAATGACATCAGAATGACTTGTGAGAAAAATGTATTGACCTATTATTTTCTGAATGAAAATGACAATTTTTAAATTGAAATCAATTGAGGCTTTATGGAGCTTGCCTCTAGTGGCCATCAGCGGTATTGTTCCATCTTCCACATTTACCTCATTTTCGAGACGTGATTGCTTCGTCCATTTCTATACACAGTCTATTGTTAAACCTGTATGATGCTAACCTGGTTCATCCACATCAGTGGAGCCGCCATACTCATCATCTTCATCTCTCTTCTCTGGCGCCTTTTTGGGGGTTACTTGTCTCCCTTGTCTCTGCAGGACCAACACAGACAGAGGGATAAAACTGACTGATTTTACATACGATTATGTTTATAGGGTCATTTGAAAAACAAATTTACCTTTGTGTTCATTTCCTCTTCACTCCCGTCATCCACTTCCATTTCGCTCTCCGAGCTTGACTCCGCACCATCCATCAAATACCTGGAGGGAAACAAAAAGCAGGTGAACACAAAGTGTCAGGATGATTAAAGGCCAGAAGGAAAAGAGTGCCTGCACAATATATCTTGTTCCCAATAAGCTTCACTTGTACAGTGATGTGAAGTGCTGTAGGACCTTGTCAGGCAAAAAGAGAGGAGAAAAAAAGCAAGGTTCAGAGTGAAGGTAATATTTTCTTATCAGACAAATCAATGTCGTGATGTTTAAACCATTATTGTTGCCATCGTACTGTGTACTTGTAGGCTGGGAGAAACATTAAATGCTGTGGGGAAGACTAAAACAAAAACGTCTATCAATCAAACTCCTGAAAAAAAAAAAAATTAGACCTCGTCCCTGTACTCTGCCAAAGTCCTTATCTTATTTATCAATCACGCTCCATTAGAACAGCAACTCATCAAATGTTGTCAGTGAAACTACGTTAGCACTGTGAATGCTGCACTGCTGTCGCTGCTGTTTTTAAATAGTTATCTTCAATTTGACTTTTAAAATGATGAGAATTAGCGGATCCACAGAAAACAAAAACTTTGATCCATGCCTGAAGTTTCCTCAGTTTCTTTTTAGCACAAACCTCTGCCAAGGAATAATCCAGCTGTACTGAAGCTACACCATGAATGTTGTTGACCTGATGTGGTGGAATAGCAACACTCTCTTGATAAATCATTCACCTGTTATAACCATAGACTGTACATAGAAATGGACCAAGCAACCAGGTCTCGAAAATGAGGCCAATGCAGAAGTGCAAAAAGGTGCAATGCCCCCGATGGCCACTAGATGCTGGCTTCCAAAAAAAAAGTCCCACATCCTCACTCCTCCCTTCATATACAAATATGGTCATTTCTGGCTCTAAACATCCAAAATGGTAAAGTTCACACACTAAGCTCCTGGCTTCAAAAAGCAAGTCCACAGACAAACAGGTTTATTGTGCATACAGTCAGTGGTTATAGCAGGCAGGATCCCATCCTCTAATCTGTCCCAATATTTGATTATTGGTTTCTCGGGTAATCAGGTTTCCTAGACATGTGAAATGTCAAATTTGATATTTTTTCCAGACATCTCAGCAAAAAAAATTCAAATTACTTCTGATATTTGAGTAAATAGATGTTTATCATGTAAATAAATTATGGAATTATTCATTTATTCCCATTATTCTTATAACATGAATATTTTTCCATACAATAGTTTCCATTTTCCATACTTTCCATATTTATGTAGGAACCCTGGGGAATAACCAAATCGCTCTCTCAAAACATAGTCTGAGATTTAATCATTTTTCCATAATGCTGCAAAAAAACCAGTGCAGGTGAAAACCAACCCTCCTTCAGCTGAAGTAAGAAACCTGAGCAGCACAGAAGAAGTGTAAAAATAAAAATTAATTGTTTGAAGAAAATGTACGATTTCATTAGTGATGTTCTGTGCAAAGGTTAAGAAAGTGAGCAGAGAAATAAAAAGCTAAATGTTCCAATAAGATCCACTGTGAATATATAACCATGGTGATAATGACAGGAAGTGTAGCAGACATGTAGAAATACAAGCAAATAGAACATCCCTCCTGCTGCTCTAACAAGCTCAAGATAGACTGAACAAGGGGAAAATGCACATGTGACATTTCTCCCCAACTTCTATAAAAAAATATATGTATAATATATAGAAACAAATTCCCTCAAGCCACAATGAAGTCAGCATGACATTATCAGTTTGGAAGTGTAAAGCACTGAGTTGAAATGCCACCGCTGTGGTATAATCATTTCCGCACAAGCTGTAGGAAGACATTTTAACTGACCTATGCTTACTTTCTTTCATAAAACCCAGTGTCCAGGAAATTGAAAAATAAAAAAGACTGCGGGTAAAGAGAGGAAACAGAGAAAAAGAGCCACTTATGACAATAAGTGTCATAACTGAAGAAGCAGATCAACAAGCTCGATCCGTTCTCATCCTAACAGACTCAAGATGTTCGTCTGATGTAATGAGGGTAAAACCAGTTGTATACTTCAGCTGTAACAACTATTCTGTTTAAACTTCTCTTTTTCTGTGAATTACAACACAAGTTAACAAGCTAATGAATATGAATTGTGTTTTGAAGCCCAGGACATTGGGCTATTAATAAAAGACAAATTACAGATTAATAAATAACAAAAATATCTGTTAGTTTATTATACTGTGCCTTTCAATAAAGGTGGTGTTAACCTTGAGCTTGCTGATTTTTTTTATGCAATGTACAGTCCTGAGACAACAGAACCACTTACAGAAATAAACCAAGCCAACACAAACTGGGTCAACCCTATTGCGCAATTGACACTGAAAGTTACACAAAACAAACCTTCTCGGTTATGGCGTTTAAGGAAATGAGAAGGCAGAACAACTATTATCGGTGATCGTGTGTTAAGGGTTAACAACGTTCACAAACCAATCTTTTAAGTCAAGATATATTTACGAACAAAGCAAAAATGCTGTCAGCTGTGAGACATAGACTTAGAATTTCTACAAAAATGCTTTCCTTCCTTTCCAGGTTTCCTGTAGTTAACCTTTACTTTTTGCTGTAAACAGGAAAAGTAAGAATGAAAATGTCCTCATCACTTTCACTTCAGTCAGGGTTGTGTTACATTGCTGCTGTACTGTTGAGCAGATCAAAAGATACCGATATCAAAGGTCAGTGCCTCGTGTATCTACAAGGTAGCAATAAAAGCAAACATTATGTTCCTTGTGGCTACAATCAATCATAATCAGCATTTTTCATTATTGGTTAATCTATTGATTTGCTTTTTAATAATATACAAAATGTCACATTTGCTAAACAACAATTATTGTACAGTGTGAGGTCCCACTGTAATGACTTCAAATGGATTTTTTTGGTCTGACCAAGAACCCTAAATGCAATGTGCTTTAGTATATTGCAAAACCAACAAAAGAAGAAAACCCTTAATCTTTAAGAAGAAAAATAAAGTTTTTTCAAAGTCACATGCAGGTAAATATGTGATGATCCACAAATTAGCTCATGGTTTCAGTTTGATGAAAAGTGCTACAACAGACAGCCTCTCCAAGGTAACCTCTCTAAGGTTATCTACTGCTATAAAATGAAGTTACTGCGCTGCGTTCACACCAAGCGTGAAGCAAATTTCTTGATCGGTTCCCCTCATCACAGAGGAGCACAAATGGAGGACAAGCTTATCATTGCTGTCTGTGGTGATCCAGAGCTTTATGACAGGACTCTGACTCTGGATAAAACCAAGAAGGAGGGGGCTACAACGGGTACAAGGAGCAATATTTGTAATCTTGTTCATTGTTGATGGCAGTCGTCATAATTTCTGGATGATCACTCCTATTGGCTGTTTGAGGGCGGCTAACTGTGTGTGGTGAATCTCAAAAACATTTATCATGTCTTCTTAAAACTCTAACACTGTGTGTGGTGAAGTCTCTTTGGCGTTGGTGCGAACACAGCATTACAGTTCAGTTAACCACCTCATTGATTACTACTCATAAAATATAATAATCCATTTGTAAAGGCTCCGTTTACTACTGATGATGATGAATGTCTTCACTAAACACACTTTTATGTTTATGGTTTTCAGGAAGCAGCAAACACTTTGAGACTACAACTTTTATATTTTGAGTTCCTGTATCAGTTTAATGTGTTGTAGATTAATTACAGCGTGATTGTGCTGATATTCTGGCACGTTTCTGAGTCTTCCTCCTGGGATGTTTCACCGCAGCCTTGATTTAATGAGAAATTTGTTTACTTATTTGCTTCTATTGTGATAGGATGCTGTAGAGCTGCTCGAGTGTTTTCTGCTCTCAGCACTTTCTGTATTTTATTCTCACTGATTGGGTAATTACTATGGAGAAAGCATTTCTTGGGTGTTTAGCTGATGTCACAAGCTCATTAATGCACACACTGCACAGTGCATGTGTGTAAGGACCTGTGCAAGGCTGTGCAACCACCTCCAGATGCTCGATGACAAAGTGTTTGTTTGCACGATGCAGCAACAGTTTGAGAGTGAGTGTGCATATTGGTTGGGTACTTGTCATCATCAAAGTAAGTGCTCTCTTTAATTACCCATAGCAGATGCAGCTTTTAAATAAAGGATACATCATCAAAGCTGCACACTCCATGTGCTGCACAAAAGCAGCGCTGGGCAGGGGAGTGGATTATTGTGACAACAGGAGAGAGAGGGGGGGGGGCACTGGGGGGAGGATGGAGGTGAGAGATCTTTGGTACAATCAGAAATTTACAGAGAAAGACGAGCGTGAGGGAGAATGACGACACAGGCAGCGGTCAACTTACCATTTCAATGCACTTTTTGAGAATCTTAAAGTAAAGAACACAGACTGTCACCGATCGGTTTGTGGAGTCACATGCTAAAGCCAGGAGATCAGCATTTGAACATCGCCATGTTGGTTGTTTGTAACCAGGAGTGTCCATATTTGGATATTAAGATAGAAATGAGGAGCTCTGACCACTGAGCCTGAGGTTACTGCCCTAGTATATGAGACTTGTTCTCTTTGGAGAACAGACCTGTCAATCAAGATAGCCACACCCCTAAGTCTTGCACTTCTTTAAGCCTAATATCTACTTAATGATTTTTTTCAGATGGACCACCAGATCAATAAGAAGAATTAACTTTAGTTAATGACATCAGAATGACTTGTGGAAAAATGGACTGACTGAGTATTTCATGGTTTTTAAAATGTCTATTTTTGAATTGAAGTCAGTTGGAGTTGAATTTTTTTTTTTAACCAGCCTCCAGTGGCCATTGGGAGTATTACACTTCCACAATGGCCTCCTTTTTGAGCCCCACTTGCTTTGTCGATTTCTTTATACAGTCTAGGGTAAAGAATCACATTTAGTAAAACCTTGGTGCTGTGTGCCAGCAGCCTTCAGCAGTATTGACTTAAAAAGCTTTCCCTCAATATCTTTGTAAGGTTCATATACATACTGTGGCTGCTGAGAGAAATCTCATCACATCATAAATCTGGCCACATTCATTTATGGCTTTGAAGACCAACATGAGACAGAGCTGATTTCTGTGTCCCCATATTATCTACTAGATGTATCCTACAGGACCTGGCTGACAATAATCTTTCTAAAACTGACAAATACGTAATTACAACTACAGACGATGCTTTTAATTACATGGTTGTGATGTTTTCCTGTTGAATACTTACCAACTTGATCCTCACATTGACTAACATCTTTTATCTTTGGAGTCGATTTGACTGCAGCAGTTTTGACCTCCAGAAAATCATTATATTCAGTTGATATCATACATTAGGTCTGTCATGCTTGCCTTGGAAATGATCGAACCAACAAAGGTCCTGTTCACACTTGGTTTTAAGATGCATTTCGGGTTATGAGATCACAAGTGGACAGCCAAGAAGCATCTTTGTTTACATCTGCGTCTTCAAACCATCCTGCTGACCCCTTGTGTTCAGATGTACTGTAGCATCATGACCCACACAGTTATCAGGTAACTCACCCGAACAGCGCTGGCTTTTGTAAAAGTTAGCAAAGATAGCTAAAAGAGAGGAGAAGGTGAAATGATTCAGGAACTATTGTACATGTACAGACTATTCTGTTTGACTATCAAACACAAGAAAAGCAGCAGCTTTTGGTCCTGAACTGCTGAGGTATTTTCTGTTGTATTTTTATCAGAGATCCATCTGGACACATTAGTGTTTATACTTTACAAGGCCACCTCCACAGGTGGTTTGAGTGATCAGATCTCAATGTGTCTTAGTGGTTGTTCACACTTTTATTTAATGCTGTCCACTTGTGATCCAATCACCCGAGAAGCAATTGTATTATCATAATTTGCATATTTTAAGACTTTGTCCTGTTGATGTTACTTTGGGTTGTTTTGATTTTTTTTTTTTTTTTAAATGTGTCACAGACTGACAATTAACTGAGTACTAGAGGAAATATTAAGAACCAACCTTGAACAGAATCATATTTACAGGCCCAATGTGGTCAAATTAAACTGAAAATAAAAGCAGGAGCTGTTTCTGGTTCTCTCTAAAAACGACGACTTTGCCCTCAGTGTGTTTCACATAGAAGGAAAACTTATTTACCAGCACACCACTGTATAAAAGCCAGAAATTTTACTGATCTTATATCTGAAATTGAATAAAGAACCATCTAATTGGAGCAAATCATTTGACAACTGATGTCATATTAACTACGTCAGCCCCTTCTATTGGGGGCTTTGCATTTGAATTACATTAACAGAAGACTGACATTAATGAGATCAGTAACCTTGGATCACCTTGTCTGTTTGGAAGCTGATTCATCTTTAAGTCAGATACAGTCAATACAGAAGCAACATGTTTGACACAATTCCTTAAATAATAAGGCAAAACTTTATGTGGTAAAGTACAGTAGTATCCAAATTAATCTGGACCTTCAACTGACGGAGATGAACATTCAGTTCTACATTATTCAGAACACAGATTTGTGAGGAGCGGTGACAGAAGACCTTCATGTTGCAAAAGCTTCCTCAATAATGAGGCATATAATTAGAGAGGTGGGTGGGTGCACTTTCAGCAGGGGATCTGCTGCTCAAGGTTACAATGTTCTGCGTAGAGTAGGCAACACTGCTGTGAGAGGTGTATTTTTGGATGCTTCAATCAGCGGGAGTGCTGTGAACAGATTGCCCGACGTATAGGGGCGTGGCTTAGGAGAGAGTATTAATCAGATGTGGATTCATACATAGGACACATGTTCAGTTCTAAAAAAAAAAAAAAACCTGGGCTGTCACCCAATGGAGGAGTCTGCTAATAAGACACCTAATCCCATCCATCTGTTTCTGTGGCTGAGCTTGAGCAGAGGCCTCTCTACTAAAAAAACATGTCTTCTCACTAGTGTGTTTTGTGCCCACCCCACCTCTTACCTTTTATAGGAGATCTTCTGTTTCCTCTTGTGGCAGTCCAACACCCACTCCTTGCGTACAATCATGCCACCTGCTGATTTCACCTGGCTGTACTTGGGAGTGTTGGCGAAGGCACAGCTGGAGATTAATAGGCCCGAAACAGATGTGCGTACACACACCCACACACACACACAAATAGACACACAAACACACACAGGCACGTATGGTTATATCACTAAGGAGACGCTAACAAGGGCGACAGTCTGCTCTGACAGCACAGATCAAGGAGCAATTAAAGCGAACTAGCGACAGGGCAGTTATACAACACTGAAATCTGATTCAATGATAAATCAACGGCAGATAAAAACATCTAATGAAAGAACATCTCTGAAACAAGTTTGGACTTTAGCTGAATGATGAGGAGATGTGGTCATTCAACATAGTCGTTTATGTTGCACTTATACCACAATAATCAAATAATTTTTATATAAACATCAATAATATTTCAATTTAAGTGATTACAGTTATTACATGCTTAGTACATCAACATGATATTTTCTCTGAAGAAACCTGTCAGAAATCTTTCTTATCTGCTATGATACAGTTTTCTTTCTACTCACTCTTCTTTAATCTGATCAACTTTCTGCATTTCCACCACACATTGATCTCGAGGTTTATCTGTATCCTGGTTTATTTAAGTACAAACACTAAACAATATAATAGCGGGTGATGCTGATTAACCTTTTCTATCAGTAGCAGCAAAGTGGATTGAAAGATGTATTTTTTTTTAATGAAGTATCCATCTTTCTTGTCATTGTTATTAATTAGCACACAATTTAAACCTAATGCTAAATTTAAAATCTGATAGCTAAAAAGGAGCCATTTAATATTTATGTGATTTATGATCCGATTACTCGACTAATTGTTTCAATAATCGATGACTAGTCAACTATCAATATAGCTGTTAGCTGCAGCCCTAGTTACTAATACTGAAATATTAAGTATTAATCTCTTTAAAATCTACATCAGAAGAAAACAGACGCAGTGCAACAGTGTTCGGTGGAACCTTGAAAGAATTGACACAGGGTCAAAGTGTCAATTGAAAAATGTGTTTTCCTGCTCAGAAGGAAGTGAAAAAAACAAACACTCATATGTGTCTGTTAAATCTGAGGTTAGATGTTGTAGCTGGGTAGCTTTTAGCACAAAGGAGGAAAAATTTCTGTAATTTGCAAATCAATGATTTAGAGGTTGGACGGCCACACTTGCTGTTTCCTGTGTTTAAGTTAATATCACCAGGTGCTGGTTGTGGCTTCATACTTAGTGCACTACACTGACTCATCTAACTCTCAACACCAGATTAAGCATATTTCCTACAATGTCAAACTATTACCTTGAAGGCTGCACACATGTGAAGCATCCAAAAACTTGAGTAAGGACAATTTAATCTCACAGTTTACAGTTTTGTTCACACACTGTCATTCTCTTCACATCAGTTACTTACATAAGGTGTGTGGAGTCAGGTGTCCAGTCGGGCCGATACTTGGCTCCCATGTCCAGAGCCTTTTCCCTCAGCTCCCCTCTGAAGGGGTTCTGGAAGCCGCTGAGGACGAACACCACACCCTCCAGGATCTTCTTAAATGGGACCTGCTGCTCGCTCTGGGACTTTGTCTTCTGTTTGGGTTTATTTTCAGGTTTAGATTGACTCTCCTTCTTTACAGCTGACTTCTGCACCGGTGTCACTGCAGAGATAAAACAGAAATTCAAGGAGGATTCTACAGGTTAAAAAAAACCCAGAAGAAGAATCTGTTTAGTAGGATTGAGACGCTCCGTTACCTTTTGCGGTGCTCGGGCTGGGAGTGCTGACGGGGCTCGGCTTGTGTTTGGGGGTCGCGGCTTTGCTCTCAGGTGAACCAGCTGGGCTAATTTTCTTTGAGGGGGGAGGTCCGGGGGCAGACTGCCGCTCTTTGCTGAACTCAAATTTTCTTTTGGACGGTGGCTGAGGAAAGAAATTAACTGTAAATGTTGCAGAAAATATGAAGTAAAAACAACTTTTTTTTAGGATAAAGTTATCAGAATGAAAAAAAATGCACTTGTGTGTTAAAGATCTTAATGGATGATGTATGAGTAAAATAAAACACACTCAAGTTACAAAATATTGTTCCCTTACTCGAGTGTGGGAGGAGAGAAAAAAAAACCATTCTGCTAATTGGTAGAATATTACAGTCTATAAATGAAAACATATTTACAGTAGAAAACTGGAAACACAAGTGCAATAACAGGATATGTGTTTAGTTTGTCTTTCTATGCACATGTTTGTGCAGCTCACATCAGTGCATCTTTTATTGTTCATTTTTCAATTTAAACGTCAAAGTGACATGAGGCTGATATTAACAGACTGAGCAGCCCTCCAGCTGCTGCATACAGACTCTATATAAACATAAAAGCAGAACTGGGTGTCAAAAGTGAAGCTAATGGAGGGAGTGCAAAAAGGTGTCAGTGGCAGACTCCAAAAAACACAGTCAACTCTTCTCAGTGGTCCATCTGAAAATCATGCCATCATTAAGTAGATATCTGGCTTCAAAAAGAGGAAGATGTAGGAGCGTGGTCAGTTTGATTGAAAAGATCTGGAATCCAATGAGGCAAGACCTGAACTAGAGCCTCATACCCATTGGACAGGTCAAGGGTCAGACCTGCCTCCTCACTCTTCCCTTCATATCCAAATATGGTCACTTCTGGTTCCAAAAAACAACAACAACAACAAAAATAGAATATGGTGATATTCAAATGCCAGATTCCTAGCGTCAAAATGTGAGCCCACAATCCAACAGGTGACATTAAGTTAGTTTCATCCATTCTACAGTACTTACTGTCTGTGTTACTGCATGTATTAAAAAAAAATGTAAAATAGATTTTGGAAACTAAGAAACTGGTTTCCTTTGTTTATATTTTATACACATACATCTCAGAATTTCTGATTTGTAGTGAAGCCAAAAAAACAAAACAAAACAAAAAAACAACCATAATCTAAAGACATTACTTACTAATAAATCACAGACTGCTTTGGGGAAAAGACCTGCTCAATATGTCAGACAACTTCTTGGCTACCTGAGTTATTACTTTATTGACTGAGGGACTATTGTGTGAAAACTGGATCTGACTGAGACACAGCAGATGTAACAAACTGCGACAAACAAAACAACACTTTATCAACTGATTTCAATTTGCTTCAGTTATTAGGCAAAAAGTTTCATTTTTCAGACACTATTTAGTTCTACATCTAATCAGCATTTCTATATTTGATGTTGTAATTCAAACCTTCACCACATCTAGAATCCGAACAATCTTTATTTTATCTCTTCCACAGCTTTCCTCGGCTCTAAATAAAGAAAATCACCTACTTCTAATTGAGGGAACAGCTGCTTGGAGACTGTGCTTCAGTGAAAGAAATTATGGGGATGTTTAGTACCTGTGGTGAGGCGGAGTTGGAGGAGGCTTGGCTCGTCGACTGGGAGCTGCCACCTGCTTGCAGGGCGGCAGTAGCGTAGCTCAACTTCTCACTCTGAGGAGAAGCTGAAGAGAGAGATGTGCAGAGGAGTGAAGAGGGAACAAAGGAGAACTACTGACACAAAGTACCCTGATAATAAAGAACGTCTTTGAAATCACCTCCTCGCTCTTGTCTCCTAGCACGCTTAAGTAGCTTTAAAGAAAACCTAATTAGTGCCCTGTTGGCTTTTTATTATTCAATACAATTACCACTTTATTATCACTAGGACCTGAAAGAACCTAATTGCGCTTCAGCAGCTGGCACACTATGGATTTACCTTTGAGTGGAGTACTAGACTTTGCTGCAGTGTCACGACTGAAGAAGAGGCTGCCTGGCTGAAGGCTAGACCCGGATGAAGGTGACTCATCCTTCACCCTGAACTGTCCAAGCTTCGTCAGTTTCTGACAGGAGAGGAGGAGGAAGAGTTCAATGCCAAAACTGAAGATGGAGAGACTGGCTGAAGTGCATTTTCTCTTAATACAGCAAAGGGTATTAACTTGACAAACGATTTCAAGAGCTGAAAAGTGCTTCACAAGACAGATTAAAGGTACCACACATGCCGAGTCAAGTTTTCATGCTGCAGTCTCAGTGCAGCATAACTAAAATGATATAAAATGTATATATAAATGTCAAGGTAAAATAGTGTTGACACATTTAATCCCAAACAAACACATTTACACAGATCATATTCATTTAACACAGAGCTCCACTGTCACACTAACATGACACAGACTGGCTGTTGAACTTCAGTATTTTTTGTGGTACAGATTGAAAGGTGTGTCATATTGTTGACTTTAAACAGTTAAGAGTCGGCAACAAATGTCTGGACAGATTTAAAGTCCAGTTTACTTATTATATAATCAAGCAGTCCTACATTTTTCAAATTTTGGATTATTATAGATCATTTTTCTATGGTATCTTTGCTTCAAGACACTGTTCTTTTGATAAGTTTGGTTTGTTTTGACTGAAAAAATATATATAATATTTAAAAATACATATTTCTCAAAGTAACGTACTGAAAACATTGCTTTGGTGTTTGGAACCAAAACCAAAGGAAATTAGTAATAATAATATACATTACTAATTTACCGTCGCACTAACAATGATATGTTCATAAAAATAATTACATGGGAACAAGGCAATGCCTTACTTACAGGGGAGGAAGTTGGAGGAGGATCATTTTTGTCAGGTGGTGAATGGAACTTAACAAAGGCGAGACCATATGCTATGTTCTGTAAAGAGTAAAGTCAAATTCATGTTATAGTTCAGTGTAGGAGTCATAATCCAACTCAAATCGACACAGACACTTGGACAATATCGACACAAATATCTTAAATTTAATTTCACACGCAGCAATATATATTACTTGGATATTAGTGCACATCTTTTAACAGAAATTACTTTTCATTTAGGACTTGTCTTTACTGAACTCCTGAACACACTACAGACTATGCTACTTGCATAGATGTAGCTCCTTACGGGGAATTCAGATGTTGTAGTTGCGTATGATTTGAGGTAAAGAATTAGCTGGATTTACTGGTCTGCAAAAACAGAAGTGGTTGGTTTAAAATGTCCAGACTCTCACCTTGCTGTATGGCTGACTGCACACAAGTTTCACTCGGTCCCACTTTTCCTGAGAGGTGCTCTTCTGTAACTGGTTGGGCCCAAAGAAACGCACCCGATTCATGTTGGTGCCGTTGCGGCTCTCCGTGGGTGACATGAAGGAAGACGTAACCAAAAGCACCTAAAACAGAGAGAGTAAAATCCAAGTAGATCATAAGAAGTTACTAATTACAGAGGTTAAGAAGTGAGAGAATTTTTGGTGTGACATGTGAGAAAATACCTCATAGTCCTGGTCTCTGACAGCTGAAGAATTTCCCACCAACACCTCAATGAAAGCTGACCCTTCGTTTCCAATATCAATGCTGTGCACCTGCTCTTCCTTCTCAAACTGAACATACAAGCAAAACAGCATTGGTCCAAAGAGTTTACACAAAGTATACAAAAAGTCAAAAAATCTGAAGAAGTCCAATTTACTTAACCAGTCTCTACTTTTAAACATATTTATGCAAAGCAAACATATGCACTTGTGGGCAGAGTACAAATGTCTCTTACTGACATCAGCATCAGTAATACTCATTGTGCTGACAAAAATCACACAATCAATAAAATTCAATACACTGAGGCTACCATCTCTTGATTGTGTTACTTATTTAGAAGGTGAATTTTTTTTTTAAAAAAAGGCCTCAGATGTCCAGGCAGGGAGATTTAAAGCAAAGCAATACCAGCATCTAAGTGAAAAAGACTTGTGTCAGGTCACTAAACAATAAAGCCAAATGCAGCAATTTCCAGGGAAATAGAACGAAAGTCAAATGTTTATGTGAGTTCGGGAAGAAATATTCTTTCAGACAATGCAGACAAGCGGGGGTTCCCCAAGAGGACAAAAATACATCAACAAAGAGGAAGTGGGAAGACGCTTAAAAGTCTACTTTTATATATTTGGGGATATCCCACACAAATACACTGTGTGCAGTCAGACTGCATAACACTTGGCTAACAAAAGATAAATTAGCCATAAAGATGACATACATTAGATTGATTCTATTTGGTGGGTCAAACTGGCTGACGAAATAGGACTTAGGTTCACATAGTGGACATAATTTCTTTAGATCTGAGGTTGAGTGTGCTGTGTTATGGAAAACAGGTATCTACAACCTAACACAACTTCAGCCCATCAATAATGACAAAACAACAGGTTTAACCACTGCTAGTAAACACCTCAAACATCAAACACCAACCTGCAGAATGACTGATGTCTGCTTCTCCCCGGGTCTGGCTGCTTTCCACTTTCTGTAGGTGTCAGAGCTCAGCAGGTTGTCTGCCTTATGAGCCTGTTTGGTATTACAATGAAAAAACAAATGTGTGTAAGGAAAGCTCAAACACGTTTCCCCCGGCACATTTCGACAGAACTTACAGTGTCCTCGGTGCTGCAGGACACGACGTGCTTGAGTTTGATTTCTGGCATGTTGTTATTGTTCGACAGGTGCAAGCTGGTGAACCGGTGACCGTTAATCACGAGACACTATAGTAACCGGCTACTAAAACAAAAAACACATCAAGTTTTCTTTCAGTAGCAGTAACTTTAGCCTTGAAAAGTCAAGTAAAAATCACTTTGTTGCCGGTCAACAAACGTGACTAACGTGTTAGCATGCTAGCAAACAATAGGCAGAGTGAACTTTTCCAGATTAGCCGGATGATTTTAACGCACCTTGCGTGCGGCTGCGCGTAAATAGTTCACACTGCCGTGTTTGTCAAATATACCCGTTACTGTGTGGTTACAGTAAACACCAGAAAGTTTATATCATCACTTTTAATTTTAGGTTAAATGTACGTGGACGTGCACTCATTTTCCCACCAAAAGCCTGTAAACGTCTGAATGTGACGCAACTTCCGACAACGTCCCTTTCTGTCCAATCAGTGCTTCACTCTCTTCTTCTACTGTCGATTTACCAATTCACTGACATTCTATTGCCACCTACCGGTCAAAATATGTACTGGTTTAATATACAGTAAAATACAGTGTTTTTTGGTATTTAAACCATTTTTTGTTAGTTAGGAACTCTTCAAGAGACATTTCTCAAAGAAGACATTGTAAAATATCATACCAGGAAAAATACAGCTTAAATCCTGCATTGCTGCTTCCATTCATTCTCCTTTAGTTCAGATCAGAGTACTACTAGATGCAGGGTTATGTGTTACATCAGCATTAGAGGCAAATCGGACATAAAAAAGACAAAAATAAAGAAAATCTCAAATAACAAATTTAATATGAGCTATATGAAGATGAATTTAGAAATAGAGAAAAACTTTTCAACAAACTAAAATAGGAAAGGCAATTCTGATCAATGAAAATAAATGTGCTTCATGTGCACATCTGTAGTAAATGTGCAAGTCAGCTTTGCAAACTTCTAACAACATATTAGATTGCAGCTATGGATTATACAATTAAGTTTTTGATTGGATGAATAGGTTTGTGAGGATAATTCCCTACTGTGTTTGTTCTTTATTAGCTTCTCTTATATTTTTAAATAATTGTTTCTTACTGTGCTTGCACAGCATTCAGCAGTTAAACATGTACTCATGCCAATTTGTGTAGAGCTAGTAAAACAGCTGTCACAAAATGGCTCTATTTTAATTAGATGTACCTTTCTGGGGCTTTATGGGACTTCCTTCACGCTCGTAAAACTTTCTCAGAAGCTACACAAGATCAGAGCCATCACTGATGTAATGACTGTTGCATACTTGAGCTGCACTATAGCTCTGTGTCCCTCCAGTGAATTTTAAAGAAGGGCCTGAGTGTGGTTATCATTGTGGTTACAAATGCATCTGACCAGTCAGACTGCATCACATTTAAAGGTGTCTGATTGTATTCACAGTGACATCACAGCTGAAACGATAACACGCCTTCTATGAAACCTTTTCATGTTTTATTAAAAAAAAAAAAGACGAATGACAGAAATTGATGAATATGCAGAGATTATGAGAAAGACGCACCATCAAGATCAGGGTGCATGGATGCTAATGACACAAAAGTATAGATGTACACTATTTACAGTAGCCTGAAAGCTTCAAAAACATGAACTCAACCGTCAGAATGGGAATGAATCTGAAGTCTAATGTAAGTTTAATGTGGTTCAGAGGTCAGAGGATTTCCAGGTAGATGGCTGTCTCTGCATCAGCCACAGCAGCACCCTGCACCTCTCTCATGCCTCTCACACCAAGACCAGCTGCTCTGTTCATTCCTACACCTTCCCCGCCTCTTCTTCTCTCCCCACCTCTCCTGCCCATTGGACGGATCTGAAAACGAAGGACACATGTTGCTAATCCTCAAACACAGCAAGTACATATTTTCAAGAATCAGACTTACATCTATATATTGTTCTCTGTTAAGCAAAATAAAAACTCAAGATCAAATACCTGTTTAGTGTGGACAAAAAGAGGTGTGCAGTTCTGGTATACGAGCTGGTAGCTGCCATTGGTGTAAATATGAGTCACTTCTGTGCAGTTAATGTAGAGGGGCATCCTGTCCTGATATATTCCCAATCCTTCAGCGTACACAGCTGGACGCTTGGTCAGGACATGTCTGAGAGGAGCAGAGCAGGTATGTGAACTTCATAGTAAGCAAGGGTGAGTGAAATGGTAGTGAATATTTAAAAGACAGATTTGCTTCGCATACTTCTCTGCTCTTTTTCGGCAGCAGTAGACAAGAAGAGACAAGAGGGATATGACCAGGCAGATGGCGACAGCAGGTAAAACCAACCACAACAGAGGGGCTGTTTCTGTACACAGGAGCAAACAACATGCATCTATTCTTATGTTCAATAAAAGGTACGACAACACAAGGTTTTCTTTGCAGCATTTCCAGCTCTCAGCTTGCTCTCTTCTACTTTCACTGGTAAGAATTCAGTGTTTGATGTTTCAGAGTAAAGCAAAACAAGAGGCACAGCTGTTGCCTTTGTGAAAAACAGTGCTCTGAACACACCCTCTCCTCCGGACAGCAAAATCAGGGAGTCATTTCCCAGGGCGTTGAATGCGAAGCAGATCACCCTCTGAGTTTTGTCCATGTGGCCCCTCAGCGTAGCCGTTAGCATGCTGGGCTCTGATGTCACAGACACATTGTAATCGTGAGGTGGAACAGTCCCGTTAACGCTCCAGGTGACAGCAGGTTTGGGGTTGGAGTCGACCGAACAGTGACACAGCAGCTGCGAGTCCTCCACAACACAGGTGGAGGAGAGCCTGAGGATCAGTGGCTTATCTGGAGGAGAGAAGGGATACGCCGTTACAATTTGCCTAAAAAATATTACACTAAACACCTACATCACATCACACCTTACCTCATATTCATATGATGTTTTAAGTCTTTCACTATGTTGTGTTTACTTTTTACATATCTTGAGTATGGAGCTTTTAGTGTGAAAAATCAAGGGCCTAAGCCTGTTATTACTGAAACATGGAAAGCCAATGTGTTGGGGAAATGTCTATTATCAAAAGGTAGCTTGGCTTTGTGAAGCTGTAACAAAATGTACTTACTGGCCATAATAAAATCAATATTTCACACATTATATTTCATTTGTGGGAGTATTTGCTGCAAAGGGCTGTGTTGGCTGGAAACCAGTAACTTCTTAAAAAGCTGAAACGTCTAACAAGAAAGGGCAAGAAAAGAGTGAAAGGCAGGAGTGGGTCTACAAGAAGTAGAATTACATTGTATGTTTAGCGATGTGGGCCGGGAGTCTCCTCGACCAATCATGTTCTGAGCTGAGCAGCGAACCCTCATGTCTCGGGTCACGTTGTACAGCCTGACTGTGTGCGTCCGTTGTTGGAGGTGCACAGTGCGACCGTGTTGACTGTAGGACCAGCGGTACTCTGACACTGGAGGGTCAGCTTTACATGAGCACATCAGCAAGGCACTGCCCCCCTCCTTCACTGTCAGGGTCTGGACCTGAACCTTCACGTCTTTTGGTGGAACTAGCAGCATACAGAAGGACAAAGGTTTTAGTGCAAACAGAGCCAAGACAATCCCCCTACAAAGATGGTGGTCAAAACTCTGCTTACATGTCACGTGCAGATCCCTCGAGGTGGCTAATGGTTTGGCTCCTGGGTGCGTGACCTCACACCTGATCCTGGGCTTCACCTGGTGTGTGTCCTTCACGATAAAGGACAGAGACACCAGCACCGTCAGCCTGTGGGGATCTGGGTAAACTGTCTTCACCTCCCACGGCTCAGTGCTGTTCGGCTGGACTCCACGCTCCCACCTCCAGTGCAGGGCGGGGGGCCTGGAGGGGCAGTGGTAGCTGACGGAGCAGTTCAGGGTGACCAGCTGCCCTTCTGTGGCTGACAACATGCCGCTGATGACAGGAGCCTCGGGGGTGTCTGGCAGTGAGGAAAATCACCATCATTACACATGTTTTATTATCTCGGTGTCTTTGATTAAAAACATTTAGCAGAATCTCTTACAAAGGACATTATTGTAGATCACTTGTCCTCAGATTAATGGCTAGATACTTCTTTTTTTTTAATCTTTTGACTTCTTTATTGCATCAACATTTATATTTTTCTTGATGTTTTGTGGAACTTTTGGATAAATGTAAAGAGAACTGAGAATACAAATCTTTGACAAGGCAAAATCCAGCTGTACTGATGCTATAGACTGAACACTGTTGCCCTCTTGTGGTAAAATAGCAGTACTATCTTGTTAAAACCGTCACCATTTATGCAAGACAATAAAAGGCTTTGGTCCTTTAACATGAATTAAATTTTATTGACTATAACTTTCCATAAGTGGGAAATTGTCAATTGTTCAACTGCACAACAACCTTTATCTCATATAATATTTTGCCACACAGCCTGGAAACACTAAGATGATCTGATTGTCAAATATTCAAAAAACAAAACTTGGTGTCCTAAAAGAGTAGAAAGACGCAGTACACAGTCTTCTCCACTCACCAATGACGTCCAGACTGACGCTCCTCGGTTTCCCCCAGAGTAAATCATCTCCCGTCTTCAGAGCAACCTCAAACGTCTCTGGGTCGTCCTGCCGGATCATTTCAATCTTCACTGAGCAGTCTCCATCTGCGATTCGACCAAAGAGGGACGTCCGGCCTTGGAAATCTCTGCTCACTTGATCTCTGTCCATGCTGTTAAAGGCAGTGCTCCGAAGGGGAAAAAAGTGACCCCCACCTCTGAACCTCAGCCGCACATCCACCCTCTCCCTCCTCCCCTTGAAAGGACGAGGAGCTAGAGGAGTGAAGGAGCAGGGAATCACCACGCAGGAGCCCACCAGAGCTTGGACACTGTCTGGGACTGATGGTACAGGAGAGACAGTCCAGACTCCCCTCCATAGGCCTGCTGTTGAGACGGAGAACCAAACAGATGGTATAGGTTAAAAGACAACAGCTTTAACCATGTAGCAGTAAAGTTGTGAAGCATAATTATGATGTTTTTCAGTGTTAATAAGATCACTGAGAAACAGCTTTCCAAGAACATGGCCAAATAAAATGTTTTTCACTTTCAGTCATGTAGACGTAACTGAATTATCTCCTTGAGATCTTGTAGAACAGTCACTATGAGAAGTAAACTTAAATTGACACAAAACTGATATTCGCTTCACGGCCTGAAAATGCATTACACGCAAACATTACACAATAGATGTATATTTAGAAAAGGGAAGAAGGCAACTGCACTTTTAGCTCTGGAACTAATCTACTATCTGTAGTTATTAAGATATTATGTAGTTAAATATGAAATTAAAAAATATTCTTTCATTGTTTTTTCTGCATTTTTTTTCAATGAATTACATGGAGAAAATAAAGTGTACAATTTTTACACAGAATTTTCATATGTAAATATTCAAAATCCTCAAGTACAGTATATCTTGCAGGGAACATTCACAAATCTACATACATGTCCTACAGTTGTAATTTTGGTGAAAGCAGTAGCATCATGCACAGCAAGTCATTTCACGAGAGCGTAAATAAATGTAATGTATCAAATTTATACAAAAAGCAAAGCAGATGCATTAAAAATATAAATAATAGATTACATTACTTACCAAAAATCAGGGGACACACAAGATAGACAGTGTCTACATGCATGACTGCGACCCTGCTCTGCCAGCTCAGACAGGGAAGGATGAACAGAGGAGCAAAGAGGGGGAAGTGGGATTGTTTCATTGTGCTACTGGAGTCATGACTTCACTTCGGTGCCTATCTAAAACTGCTAATACCTTTTCTATCAGTGTTTATTAAATGAACTGATTCCACCTCATGGTTCACAATGTTGCTTCACAGTTAGTAAATTACATGATTTATTACTGTAAGCTTATTTGAACATTATAAAAGATCCAAGTGGTTAAACAAGGAATTGTTTGCAGGGGAAAAACAACCTCAGCAAGTATCTGTGTGACAACACATGACAATGGGTGAGTCATTCTCACGTTGCTGACCATTTCCTCTGTCTGCATGCAACGTGTAAATCAAACTACCGACAGTGTAATAAAAGTGATATTTAAAAGAAAACAATAATAAAAGTTGGTTGGAAAGTTGAATAAAGTGCCAATGATTAACTCTTCATGTCTGACACTGATTTATTGCTCTGCTATTCATAAAAAGTATCATTGCTGAAAATAGGTCATCACAGTTATCTAAGGGAAGGAAGACAAAGGAAGACAAATAAATGTTAAAACTGAATGAATGGTTGAGAATGCTGGTAAAACAGTACACACAATAAAAATATAAGCCTATGCACTGGTATCTCACATATTGTATTCATATGATATGTTCTCCATATTGTGCTTTCTTGCAGGTGATTTGTACCAGGCCTCCTATTGGATCAAAGAAAGCCGCACAATCAGGGTCAGGGACAAAGGTTGTCTGAATGCTGCCTCCGCCTCCCTGCACCTTAAGACAGAACACAAGCTGCTTCCCTGTCAACACTTGTGACTGCAAACAGACAAGCCATAAACCAATGAAATTATATCTAGCTGATGTAAGTATTTAAATCAATGTGCATGGTAGTGTTTGTGCAGAGATCTTTATTGATTTTAAGTACTAATAGTTTTGTATATGTGTGAGAACTTTAAAATCTTCCTCCTGATAGTCTAGCAGTACTTCCAGAAGCCATGACCTCAGCTCAGCAACTGCTCCACTCTCAGAGAGACTTGCTGCTAAACTGGACTCGTGACCATCCAGCACCTTTGCTACGTTGGTTGCGTGATGCTGAGGTGCTGTCCCCAGCCTGCTACCTGTCTTTACTGGAGAAGTCACCTTCCAATGCTGTGGCCCAGGCTCTGGAGACAGTGTGCGCCACTGAGGAGAGCAGCCAAAGGTTTCTGCTGGTGCTGAGGGACGTGCAGGATTATTACTGCAGAGACCTGCAGGTCTGGGTCAACAGCCACTGCAGGAACAATGCCATCAGTAAGCCAGTGCCTGCTCCTGTGAAAGTTGGAGGTGAGGTTCACCTGTATGTCTGATTTTAAGTGAATGCACAGTGTCTAAACAAAGTCTGTTTAACTTTATGTGTATTTAATACATGAATCTTGTGATATCTATAGACAAGAAGTCTAAAGGTCCCATTGCTAAACTATTCAAACCAAAAAGTAAAGGATTCTCCTTACCAGCTGAGAATCAAGGTATGGATTTATTACTTTTATCGCAAACCAGATTTACTATACATGCACATCCATGTAAAATAATTCTAGTGAGTATTCTTTGTAGTGATAAACTAATATGATTTTTATGTTACAGTTAAAGAAGAATCCAAACCTAATAGAGGTCTAAAGCCGGCCAACATTCGAGGTATGTCAAAAGCACGTGAACTGAATGAGATAAGCTAAAATACTTATGTTATTGAAAATTGAAGAGCAATGTAATTTGTTTGTTCAGTCCAATATCTCCACCTTCCCTTCCAGTTGCCATTTCTGCCCATAAAACAACTCTACTGAAACGAACAGAGCAGTTAATGTGTTACTCAGAGGGTGACGGAGTGGCTTCAAACTCAGCTTCTCACATCGAGATCCGCTACACCGACCTTTTTGTAACAGAAGATAATGACCTAGTTGACAGTAGCCAACATGAATATTTTGACTTGGCAAGCAGACGAGCTCGGATCTATGTCCACCAGGCCTGCCAGCGCATCCGGCCTTGCCATCTACTGAGTCCCCTAGAAGCATCGGGGCGGCCCCCCAAAAGGGTTAAAGTGAAGGGTATCGCTGGTATTGGAAAGAGCGTGGCGGTACAGAGACTGGTCTACGAGTGGGCGATTGGGAAGAACATGCGCGAGTTCACCTGCATTTTTGACCTGCGCTTCAGAGAGCTCAATCTAATAAAAGAACCGCTGAGTCTTTTGGAGCTGCTTGGAGAACGCTTTCGGTACCTGAAGGAAGCTCTACCTGGTCTTTTCACCTCACCAAGCTCCTTGCTCTTCATCTTAGATGGTCTAGATGAGTTTAAATTCCCCTTAGACTGGAACAGTCAAGACAAAGACATCGATGTAGGCTGGAAGATGCCAGTTCCAGAGATGATGGTGGCTTTGATCAAGGGAAGTCTTCTCCCAGAGGCATCAGTCATCCTCACAACAAGGCCATCTACTGAAGCGCCCAAGGGTTTCTTCCAGAGATGTTGTGTGGTGCTGGGCTTTGAGGAGGACCAGGTGAAGGAATACACCACCAAGTTCTACAAGGACAGTAAAATTGCTGATAAGGTCTTTGATTACATCGTGAGCAATGACAACCTTTTTGTGCTGTCCTTCATTCCTCTTTATTGCTACATCATCTGTACCGCTATGGCCGAGTTCTTCTCCTCAGGTACTCAAGATGTTGGCAACTCAAAGTCTTTGGAGTTAAACCCGCCCAGAACAGTCAGTGAGGTTTATTTCTGCTACCTGTTCACAGCCGTCAAGCACCATGCACTGAAGGGGAGCGCAGAGAGAAGCACACCCAGATCTGAGGTCCTCTCTCTAGCTAAGCAACAACTGACAAACCTGGGAAAGCTGGCTTATGAAAGCCTTCTGCAGAAGAAGATACTGTTTGACAGAACGGATTTGAAGAAGTATGCCGTGGCACCTGCTGATGTACAGAGCACGTTTCTCTGCCACATCCTCCAACCTCTCAAAGAGGAGACAGTGGAGATATTTTCGTTCTTCCACTTGACTGTTCAAGAACACCTAGCTGCCCTCTACTGTGCAATCAACCTCTTTAACCAGGGGGACATAATCCAAGCTCTGGACTTCTGGTGCTTTGGGCTCCATCCGCCATCCTGCACTGCTGTACCTCTGCAAAATATCAACCTTAACATGGACAAACTGGAGAGCCTCCAGATGTTTACTCGCTTCTTCATGGGAATGCTGCGAGCAAGGCTGGCAGGGCAGTTGAATGGCCTTGTCCTATCACCCATGCAGCAAAGTGATGGCATCCCCACCAGACTGGGTGTGTGGTTCCAAGACCAGTTTAAGGACAGGAAGCTTGAAAACCAGGAAGCTCTGAACCTTCTTCACTGCCTCATGGAGTTCCACACGAAGGAAACCACCAGCACTGCAGCACCAGAGATCAAGAAGCTCAATCTGTTCAAAATGAAGCTGAGTGTTGTGGACTGTGCAGCTATGCACTATGTGCTGCAGTTTTCTGGACACAAGCTGCAGGAGCTTAACGTAGGCTACTCCAACATTGGAAACAGAGGACTCAAAAGGCTGGGGCCAATCCTACATCGCTGCGAATCTCTCTAGTAAGTGGCTATTCTATAGTTAACTGTCAAAAAGGCTAGAGTTCAATCTGAAGAACCTTGAAATAAAAGCAAACTCTGAGCTTCCCTTATGGCTGATGCCCTTCTGAGAGAATCATCTCCTTTGTGCTGCATGCTTGTCTGTATGTGTGTCCGCTCTCTGAAAGCCTGGGGGCATGACCTGCCTTTAGCCTAATGCATGCTGTGAAGGACTCAAGGCCCCTTACAAGTTGGACCGTCAGAAAAAACACTAACCCAGTGTTTTTTTTATTCTCTTTCAGTTTGAGATACAACTGCCTGGACAGGCAAGCAGCTTTTTTAGAATCTGCAGTTCTGAAATCAAATGAGTGCCAAGTGAAGAAGCTGTTGTAAGTAATTACAGAATATTTATTACAACCACCATGACACTGCCTTGAAAAATATGCACAGAGCTAAGAGGCGAGAATGTGTTAAAAATGTAGAATTTAGCTAAGAAGTGCTTGAAGGGCCACGTTACCAATACCAATTAATGATTCATCTTGTGGAAAATAAGTGGAAAATTTGGATGATTTTAATTCAACACAGGCTTCAATTTAATACACTTTTGTAAAAGAAAAACTGCAGACGCACCAGTGTTACTACTATCTTATAGATGTATAATATCTTCAGACAGTCTGCCACTCCATTTAAAAGTTGTAACTAATGTTATGCTTTGCAGCCGCTATTGAAGACTTGTAAATATCTTCTAAGGTCATTTGAGGAAACCGACTTGACGGCTCTTAAAGATTGTTCAAGGCCAGCAGATACCCTTCTGTAGCATATCGTCACCTTCCTAAAATAATGGCCTTTGTCATTTATTGACAAAAATTATAATTACCGTATTTTCCAGACTATAAGCCGCTACTTTTTACGTAGTAAAACACCGGTCTGGCTCATGTATCGGCGGCACGAAGCTCGTTAGCTTTTTACAAGCTAGCAAGCTCCGTGCCGCCGATACATTTAGCCTTGTCACATCAGACCTGGTCAGAGTGGACCACATGAAACTGTTGGAATAAATTCAATAGCGGCTTATAGACAGGTGCGCTCAATAGTCTGGAAAATACGGTAAACACAATATTACGATGTGTATAAGGACCCCAAAATGGCACCTGTTAAGAGACAGTCGCTTAATGCGTCTTATAATCCGGTGCGCCCTATGTATGAAAATAGACCCGTTCATTCTCGTTCATTGATATTGTGCCTTATGGTCCGAAACATGCAGTAATTAAAATGCTATGAAGATGTTTGTATTTAGACAGAGGAAGTGTCCAGTGAGATTGTCTTAATAACCTGAAATGTAAACCTTGGAAATTGAAACTTGAAAAGAGCTGCTTTTAAAAATATGTACCTGAATATTGTTTTCCATACTAGGGAGTAAAAGGAGTATGTTCCTCTTTGTACCTGGTTCGACCAGAGTCTTCCCAGCACTGTTACAGTCTTATCCATCCACCTAGTATTATCCGTTGCCTTTGATCCCAGGATCAAGCTACATCCCCTGGGCTTGCTGTGTCAGATGATCCTCTCCTGTTTTCTGTTATCCAAGCAATTTTTGGGTACACAGGCGGCTTCCTGTGGACTCAGAAAGGAATAAATTAAATAAAGAATAAACACCATCGTCCACAAATATTTGCTCTTTCTTCCTTGTGAGAAACATGATGCTCAATTTAGAGTTTCATATCAAACAAATGTTCAAATTCTCTCTCTTAAAAGCATTCCTGTTTTTAATCTTAAGAAAGAATGGCCTTGATAAATGATCCGGTAACCTAAAAATCAAGATGATGTCTTGAGATTTGTTTGCAAAGTGGCAAAGCATCTGCTGGATATGTATCTGTTAACCTGTTGAATTTCATCGCTGGGTAGGCAGAGGTTATTTTCTGCTAGTGTAGCTCCATCAGTGCACGGTTTCCATATCTGAACTTTAATCTCAAGGATTGTGGGATTTTTTTATTTTTTTATTTTTTTCAGTGGGACAGCAAAGCTCATCACTTTGTGTCTCTGTGTAGGTGGAGGAGGTGGTGGATGTTGGGACTTTTGCTGAAGAGGACATCCACATACCCAGCATCTACGTCCACAGGGTTGTCCAGGGAGGCAGCTACGAGAAAAGGATTGAGGTAAAAAAAAAAAAAAAAAAAGAGACCTTTCAGAGCTTGCATGAGTCAGGAAATTAAAGACATGAAACTGCTTGTTGTATCCATTCTTTCTATACACTGTGGACTATGTGAAAATCAACTTCATAGACAGAATTATTAATGGATAATTATTAATGAATCAATGAAATGGATAAATGTTTAATACCATAACAGTAAGTGTAGAGATGATCCCTTTCAGAATAAGCCATTGCTGCAGGAATTCACATTTCCATCACTGCTCAGAAACACACACACACACACACACACACACACACACTTTTATCTATATGTGTCCTTGTACTCAGCCAGAAATAGCCTCTCAAGATGCTATCTCCCTGTTGCTCATATATCCATCCCTGCATGGTTCCAGAAACGCACAGTGCAGAAAAGCCAAGAACAGAAGCCCAAACCCAAGAAGGATTCAGACATTGTTCGGGAGAGGATCATTCGCAGGGCTGCTCTGGAGTTTGAAGATGGGATGTACGGTATCCTTTGGAAAGAGTCAAGCAGTTGAGCAAATCCAAAAGTCATATTTACTACAAGTAAATCCAAACCAAGCTTTGGCCACTAGCCACAGGAGAAAGAAAGAAAGAAAGAAAGAAAGAAAGAAAGAAAGAAAGAAAGAAAGAAAGAAAGAAAGAAAGACTTGACTTTTTTCTTTTTTTTTTTTCCAACATGCATAATGAGTAATTGTAACCTTTGCACCAGTTGATTGCAGATGCAAATACATGTTTCACATTTACATATTATAGTGATAGCATCTGTCCGTCCTAATGAAAGCAGCTTTTGTTTTTGAGTGGCACATGTGTGATTCGCCACTCAGTATTTTTTTAACCTATTCACATTCCCTTATAATTCAGCTGGACAGATTTGATGTCGTGTAAGTTTAACAACTTGTACAGTTCTGTTTGTGCTTTGTCCACACAACAAATGCTCTGAAGTGGTTGGAAAGGAGGTCAAAAATTAGCCTTCAACTTTTTACTGTGCACATTTCTGTTCATCTTAATACCTGAATACTGTCTTTAACACAGAGCCAATCAGCAAACCTTGGCATTGGTATCCCCATGCTGGCCAGCAACTTTATAAAACCCGACATCACCGTACACCTCCAAAGTGAAAATGGCATTTTGGGACTGGTACGCCTCCTCCAATGTTTTCTTCCCCTTAGGTTTCATAGCTTTGAGTCACAACTAAACAAGCTAACAAGCAGTGTGTTTTTGTCCTTTTAAGCAGCAGTAAATGTTTTTAAATCAATTCGTGCTTTGAGCATGTGGCAAGATGAATAGCCTTTTTCTTTTTTATTTGAGCAGTATCATTCCTTGTTGGGGACCTCATTTGAAATGTGCTGAGTTTGTTATGTAACAGATTGTGGCAGTTTGACACTTTCTCTTCCATTTTTCTTTCTCACAATCATTATTTACTGGCTGGGTCTTTTAACAAAGACTGTTGCTGCTGCTGCTGCTGCTGCTGCTGCTGCTATGGGATGACTTTCCAATCAGTTGTGTTGACAGGAGAATGTAGGCGCCTATGCTAATTCTTTATTTGTCAAAGTTTCTTCTAATTGCGAGTGCCAGTTTTAAAGAGGGTGCTGATCTCTCCTCTC
>OOFC01000108.1:4000-37315 GCA_900323345.1 Pseudochromis fuscus
TCTGTGTGTGTGTCTGTGTGTCTCTGTGTGTGTGTGTGTGTGTGTGTGTGTGTGTGTGTGTGTGTGTGTGTGTGTGTGTGTGTGTGTTTGGGCAGGCTGCATTGTCTGCTGCCAGCTGTCGCATAAAGCGACACCAAGACCCAGTGCTGATCAATACACTGATGCGGTTAGTGGGACCGTAGTGTTGTGGATGTGCTTTTTTATCTGTGAGATAGATTTAATCATCAGCCCTCCTCTTACAGTGTTGCCTTTCATGCCTCAAGGACTCGGTGTGTCTTTGCTAGTCGATGAGCTCAAGCTGATCTTATCATAGATTATGGCAGCTTTATCTCCTTTGTGTTATAACCCCAATATATTTCTGTAATGAATTGTTGTTTTGCTGCAAACTGCAAGACCTCCTGCGTATAATATACTGTCGTTTTCTCTGTCTTTTTCACTAGTAGTCTGCTGAGGAATGTCACACTATCCATATTTTTCATGTAGTTGTGATCATGCATCAGTCATGTAAACGATTCACAACAGTCACTTTTGAAATGGACTATTGCCATGAGCAGACACATGAAACATTCAGGCCTCCATCTCAGTGGCCTATATTCATCATGTTACTTGCTGCCTGCAAGGTCCATACAAACCACTATTGTTAGTCCCAGATATTAGCAGTCTTATCACTGCTAGCTGTTGATAAAGCCCTCCTCACGTGATCAGGGTGTGATACAGTGATACCAGTTTTTGCATCCAGTCAGAAAAGAGTGTTTGTTCATTTATTTTCCGACATGAATAAAATGGTCCACACTTGTACTCCTTTCTCTGGTTGGAGCTCTGATTTTCAAGCAAAAGTTGAGCACTTATTGGCTCTCCCATCCCCCTGTTGCTGTGCATCCCTGCCAGTTTGAGCCTTTTTGGGTTGGGGGCCAGGCAGTGTGTGAATCTGCCTCAGCACCGACCCAGAAACGTCAGGCTCTGTTGTCGTCCCAGCCCCTCAATTATTATAGGTCACCGCCAGAGAGAAAGAGAAACGGCATCGACATCACCAGGATGTGAACAGAGAGCATGATGGGATTGCACCCAGTTTTTCAAAGAACACACAAAACTAAACTAAAATTGTGCCAAAATTGTAATCGGAAAAAAAAAAAGACTGCTGCAAACATTAGCACCAAGCATGCAAAGCCTACAGGCAGTGCATACAAATGTGCAGCACTAAATAGCATTTGAACTTTTAAGTAACTGCATCATAATTACACTGGGATTTACGTGGGTAAGTCGCACTAAAAGAAAGGCCACTTGTATTTGCCAGCTTTTAAACAGGTCTGCCAGTCACCACTTTATATGAGTCAAAGAAAAATACAATATAAGGCGCTCCCAAGAAGGGACTAGGTACACACAGTAACAACCTTTTACACTCTACAGAAATATGTAAAATTGCAGAAAACTGGTCCCAGAAAAAAAACAAAAACACTGGCTCCAAGTTGAAGCCAAGAAGTAGGGCAGAACGAAACAAAACAACACGAGCAAGCTCCAGCAGCAGAACTATAACAACACGTCATGGTCTGAATGAAAACTGTATTAAAGCAGCTTTAAAACACCGGTATTCAACTGCTGATCCTCTGACCTGAAGAACAATCTGATGTTCTTATCTGTAGATTTGTGGGGGTTTTTTATGTGCGTTTAAGAGAATGTGTTAATCCATGATGATGGATGTGTAATGGTGTGGGCTCAGTTTCCTATTTCTTTTCTAGATGTTGTCCAGAACACCTCTAAATATGAAAGCATTAAAATGTTTAATTAGCGTTAACAAAAACTACTGTATATAAACTGTATAAAGAGAATGGACGAAGCTAACATGGTTTGTGGACTCGTGTTTGTCGCCATGATGGCTGTTTGGAGCCAGATGTGACCATATTTGGATATGAAGGAGGCGTGAGGAGGCGGGTCTGACGCTTGAACCTGATGACACTGCCCAATGTGTATGAAACAAATGAGATAGCGCTTGATAAGAAGCGTTGAATTTAATGACATCGGAGTAAGTTGTGGGAAACATGTGTTGACTGAATATTTTATGATTAAAAATGAGGATTTATCATCTAGTGGCTGTTGGGAGTATTTGTTGCTTCATCCATCTCTGTACACCATCTGGTTTATATACATACCTGTTATGTAGTTATGCATGTATGAGTGGGTTTAAACATTATTACCAGTATAATTTCCGTTAATGTTTCGCTTATCGACCCTGTTGTATTTTATTCAGCTGTACTGATAAACAACGTGTGCCTCTGTGTGATCAGGTCAGTAACAGCATTGCATAAGCTAACGTTTTCTCTCTTTTGTTCGTTTCCCTCCTCTCACAGTTCCCGTAACAACAAGAGAAGGAGTTTGGCGGTCGGGACCCCGTCGCCCACGCTGTCACGACCGCTCTCACCTCTCCCACTTGCCACAGGTACTTATGTGTTTGTTTTTAGTCACGGTGTGTCTGCTCAGCGTGTGGCACAGCTTTTCAATTACAATGGGGGTCGTTAGGAATACTGTGTACTGTGCCACGATCACGTGTAAAGCAGATGAGTTGGTGACGATGGAATGATGACGTGATGGGTTCATTTGTGGCTTTTTGCCTCTTACATGCTCCCTCAGCTTTGTGTTTGTTTTGATGTCACCAGACTAGCACTAGTTTCCCTCCGGTGGTAATCAAGTTGTTATCAAGTATTTATTGCTTCTAGATTATAATGTACCCACAATGTAGTGCATAATGCATACAGTGGTTTTCCTCCTCATGATGTTTTTCATTTAGCTTCCCCTAGGCTACTCATTCCATAACCCAGCTGCCTGAAAAGCTATATGATGATTCATTTATTTCCTCTTTCCTTTTCTTTATAAAAATAAAAGTAAGTCTGGGTGTGGTACTGATTTGCCCTGAGGGAGTGTCATGAAAATCCTACTGTGGCCTTTTCAGGACTATGTGTGATCAACAACTAGTCTTTCTGCTGCCTGTTGAGACAGATACTCTTTCATTAAGCAGGGAAGAGGCCTGCTGTAGGTGCATCACTGTGATTAAAAGATTTGATTGTTGCAGGATGGACTGTGAAGTAAAACCAGTTGCAAAATTGATTATTAGATGGTCATTGCATTTATTTCAAACCTGTCATGTGAAACAAGGGGATAACCAGTGCAGTTAAACCATATATTAAAAGTCATACACATAGTTGTAAGAGATTATTTTGTTGTTTCTTCAGCGGGCAGCAGCCCCTCAGAAAGCCCCAGAAATGTCTCTGCCAGCACCTCTGCCAACTTCCAGTTTGCCCGCAGGTAAGAATTGAAGCAGTTGTTTTTTAATATGGATTTTGTCTAAGGTGCAAAAGCTCTGTCACATTACAGTCCTAGTTTTCATAAAATGCCATGTACTGAAAATGGATTTTGAAATCTGTGAATTAAAGACACATTTCAACAGGAAGGTCATTACATTTTTCATACAAAACAAATGTCAGTAGAGATATGTTTCCATTGATGGATCATTAAATGGTGCTTAGTAGATGTTGGAGTGACAGTCAGAGATTGCCAAACTGTTTTATTATTATTTATTGAATATATATATATATAGAATGGCCAAAGCTTGTTTATGGCCTAAAGAAACTTGAGCACCAAATGCCAAACTGGGTGTGAGATCATTTAGAAACAGGGTCACTGACAAGGTCCAGACAGTAACTATATCGTAGACTGTATTTAGAAGGCATCAAGCTAACATGACATCACCCGCTGGTTTGAGGACATTTTGAAGCCAAGCGATTGGCAGTTGAATGTCGCCATGTTGGTTGTTTGGAGCCAGAAGTGACCATAATTGGACATGAAGGTCTGACCCTTGAACTCAAGGACACTGTCCATTGTGTGTGAGACTCAGGTTCAGGGCTGCACTCACCGGAGAGCAGGCCTGTCAATCAAACTAGTCACGCCCCTACCTCTTCTTTGTGATCCATCTGAAAATAATTTCATCATTAAATAGATATTAGGCTTCAAAAAGAAGTAGGGGCGTGGCTAGTTTGATTGACAGGCATGCTCTCCAGTGAGTGCAGCCCTGAACCTGAGTCTCATACACAATAGACTTAAGCTAATGACATAAAAATCATTGACCTTTTTATGTACAGTCTGTTTATTGGTGACTATTTCCTAGTAAGGTAAATGCTTGATTAAGCTCAAACCAAAACAGCATCAATTGTTCCTTTATTTTGTGCATTTTATGTAAGAACACAAAAATACCCTGATAACTTTCCTTTTTTTTGGGTGGAAACTGAGTAGCATGAATAATGAACATGCCCTCGCTTGTTCCCTGTGCCCCTGGGAATAAAGCAATGGAGAGGCAAGCCCAACCAGCTGAAAGGCCCCAGGGCCACTTGCTGGACATGGGTCTTGGCATTTGTTGAGCCAATTAAGACGGCAAGTCGGTGCTCACGCTCATTACTGAGGACTGCTGTGATGATGGGGGGAAAACTGCAGAGTTTGCCCTCTCATCACACATCCTTCAGCAGTTTACAGACTCACTGGGATTTGGAGGAATCCCACCAGAAACAGCCATCCTCATCCAGTAGCAGATAACAGTGTGGTATGAACTTGCTTGTAAGGCCAAACAGTGACTGCTTAGACTCATACACATGTACGGATTTTAGGAATATGCTTCTTCTACCTCACTGAATGTAATTTGAATGGTGTGATTCTCAAGTATTACGTGTTATGTTGCAGCACAGTATGGCATATTGCACCATAAGCTCAGAGTAGGGAGGAGGAGGTGGGGGGGGGGTCTGCTTATAGAATTGCCTATGTATGACTCATCTAAATTTATTGAGACGTTTTAAGCTGCCAGTGTGTAGACAGATGCTGTGACTGCACTTTTGACAGCTCCACTGGGTTCACTAGTTATTCACACAAGCTCCACGGCCCATGGAGTAGCCAGACATGCAACGGCTCGTAATCATGCAGGAAATAAGAAAACTGCAGAGGAATGGATGACATGATGAGGAACAATCCCTAGACTGAGGTATAATCCATTGGCGGCACCTCCCTTCGCATCATTAAAGCTTTTTTTTTTTAACGTTAAGGTGTAATGACTGCCAACACTCCAGCCCCATGTGTTGTTTTTTTTTTTCCCGTCAAACCCCAGGCATTGATTCTAACATTGATTTAAAGGCTTGTTTTTAACCTTGGCCTCTTTCCTCTCTCACGCGCTAGTATCAGCAGTAAAAGGTTTAACGAGGACCTATTCATTTAAAAAACAGCCCATTTTAAATGGCTGTTGTAATGGTCATTATAAGATAGATAGGAACTTTTTTGAACTGCAATCTATGCAAAACTACTCCAGAGGAGAACAATAAATATAAAGCTGGAAATGAGCATGATAGATTGTCTTTAATAACACATATTGGATTGAATACATACCAGATGTGAAAACACACACATCTAATGCACCTCAGAGCAGAAGCATCCGGTTTCATTGTGTCACCTTGGATTTAGCTGCATGTCCCCATGAGCTGGTTTCTGTAAGAAAACATTTGACCGTGTTTGTCACCATGGATTGAATCAGCAAAGGAAATTGGGCCACGGTCTCAGAGTGTCACATTGGATTAAAAAGTGGGGGGACAATGGAGATAGAGACGTGGAAATTTTCCACATACAGATTGAGGTTTTCTGTTTGTAGTAGGAGTTTGGGTGGGTGTTTTGTGTGTTTGTGTGTATAATAAGACATGAGCTAAGTGTCTGTAGGTCTCAGTGCTGCAGTATGATAGCAGCTTGGCAGGTGTTCAGAAGCAGCAGCAGCCGACAGCCACTGGCTGCGAGCTTTTGACAGCCTAACAGGACTGTGACTCTGACAGCCAGACTAACTCTGTCACTATCATTAAACACTGTTTATTTTCTTTCTCACTTTGTGCCATCACCCGCTCCTCTTTCTCCCTTTATCTCTTTTCTCCATTTGTGTCCTCCTCTTTCTGCATCTGTGCAGCCAACTGGCCCGCAATGAAAGGTAAGAAAATGGTGTTTTTCTCTTCTTGCTGACACAGATTTGAACACCAACTGTTATCTGTTGGCCTTTTCAACTTGTATTTAATTAAAATAAATCGAGAAGATGTAAAATTCCTTTGATATGTTTCACATGAGCTATCGCTGAGCAGTCTGTTACTGTTGTGTTGCAGCAGAGCGGATGGCAGACGGTGGTCTGTGGCGTCTGTTCCCTCATCTGGATACTGCACCAATGCACCCAGTTCATCAGTATCTGTAAGCTGAGATTCAGTCATCAGAGAAGTGTCTGTCTGTCTGTCTGTCTGTCTGTCTGTCTCTTTCCTCTTCACTTCATCAGATTTCCACTCTCTGTCCAAACCACTACCATGGGAGCATTTAGCTCACCCATATTACTTGCACTCATTGTATCAATCAGTTTACGGGGCTGTGGTGTCTTGTAAACTCCTGGTGCTGACTGACTGAACTGTAAATCCCCATCAGATTACACACACTGTAGGAAATAAATCTGCCTATAAAAGGTTGTGGATTTACAGTCGACCCCACTTTCGGAGCATTTCTTTTTATAAAATTGTGCTGCACCTGGACCATATTTTCGGTAAACTGTTGAAGTGTGTATTACACTTTTTGACAAACTGCTCACAGGGGAAGACTTGCAGACATATTAAATGTCTTGAATAAAGGGATTGAGCTTTACATTGATATGTAAACCAGAAAGTGTCTTGGTATCTGAAACTGTACACTTGGAAATAGGGACTGAGGGGTTTGTAGTACAGATTGCTCCAGCATGTGCAAACCAGTGAACACACACCTGATGTGTGTGAGGACTGAGAAAGAGTGTTGTCACATGTACAACATATGTGTATAGTGATGTGCAGTGTAGCATGGAGAAATGTCAGTCAGTCAGTAATCAGTCAAGAATATGAACTGATAGAACTAGTCTTTGTAGGCCAAAGGTGACAAAGTGCTGTATAAATTGGGGGGGATGGGGATGTTTGTGTTGGAGTACACACTGCCAGTCAAAAGTTTGGACACACCCAATAAACCAGTGGTTGTCCAATGACAACAAAGACTGTGTACAGACAAAGGATCTACCCAGCTTGTTCTACATGTTCAACTCACATTACATATCTGTCAGACTTTAATATGATTGAAAACACTTGTGTGACTCCCACTGTCAAACACAGGAGAGGCAGAGTGATGGTCTGGGGATGTTTTGCTGGTTCAGGGAATATTTACCCAACATACCTTGAGGTTGCTGTATGTGTTCAGTTGTGTTTTACATGTTTTATGATACTTGATTTCAGTAAAACGTGGTCTAATGGGTTTTTATAGGGCATATCCAAACTTTTGGCTGGTAATATGTTTGTCAGATAAAAAGAAAAGACTTCATCACCAAATGCCACAGTGGGTGAGAGATGGTTTAGAAACGGGGTCACTGACAAGGTCCAACCAGTGTGCAACTATTTCATAGACTGTTTATAGAAAGGACAAAGCTAATGTGACGTCACCCGTTGGTTTGTGGACTCACATTTTGAAGCCAGGAGTTTGGCATTTGAATGTCACCATGTTGGTTGTTTGGAGCCAGAAGTGACCATATTTGGACATGAAGGGAGCAGGGAGGAGCCCTCGTCCCTTAAACTTCCTCTTTTTGAAGCTTAAAATCTATTTAATAATGATTTTTTTTAATCCTAATGACATCAGAATGAATTGTGCAAAACTGTTGTATTTTAGGATTGAAAATGATAATTTTTGAATTGAAGACTATTGAAGCGAGCATTTAGTGGTCATCAGCAGTATTCCACTTTTTGAGACCTGATTGCTTTGTCAATTTCTGTATAGTCTATGAACTATATGAAGACTGGTAGTTCATGTCAAGAAAAACATATTGTGCCATATTTTAAATTCTGCCATACATAAAAACAGAATCATTTTCAGATATTTTGTAGCAGTTGAGCCACAGTTTAAACACACTGAGCATAAACCCGGTAATTGGGGGGACGGTTTAATATCCAGTTTTGGCTGGAATATCATTTCACATTTACCTTGTGCCATCTGCACATCATCTTCAGTAAGCGGTTGGGAAACTTCACAGCATCACAAACACCGTTCCAGTCTGGTTTATAGAAAGCAGCTGAATGCAGATTAATGTTGGCATCCTTTAATGACTCAGACAGCCATAACAGGATATGTTCAATGATGAGGCATTTCTCTCTCATAGGCCTTGTGTCATATTTTCCACCTCTGAGAGGATAGAAGGGAATTAATGCCAAGATGCTTTTTCTTGAGTTTTACTGGGATTATTTAAACAGGAACAGACATCATGAAAGCTGCAGAGTCTTATACCTTCACTACAGTTTTAGATCGATGTGTATTTTTGTACCTTTTTTTTTAAAGTGCAAACAAGTTCATAATTTACCAAGTCACCATCATTATTAAATAAATGACTGCATACCAAAATTAATTCAGCTGGGTATCGTGGGGAAGTACAGGAATAATAAAGCTAATCGCTAAACCAACAGCTTTTGTTGAAATTCCCAGTCTCTTTTTCCTGGATGACATCATAAAAACGAGCAGGGACTGTACAGCATTTCACATTTCCCTGCTCAGCTTTTCCTTTCGGGAAATGGTACAACAGAGGGTGCAGGCCGTGCTGCCCAGCTACACCCATCAGGTATTTGTTGATGGTGTCTATGGTGATTATCTTGAGATTTTGTCTTCAAAGCCATTACTGAAACTGCACTTGCAAAAAAAACAAACAAAAAAAACAACCCACACACAATACCCGGCTCCTGTGTCACGGCTGTAGTTTTGTACGGTCGACCACATGGCTCAGAGATGGTGAGGTCAGTCCTCCTCACACAATGCCCCTTTCAGGCTCGATGTCAGTGAGGTCTTTATGCCATTCCTGCTCAGTCCTGACACATCTCTAGTTTCCTACTCAGCCCCCCCTCCACATTTCTATTACTTATTCTCTTTCCTGCTCTGTTGCTTGTCTCTTTTTTCCTGTTTGTGTCTTTCGCTTCTAGTGTTTCACTTTTTCACTCGGTGAGACTCTTCTCTTTCCTCTAGTCAGACGAGCAACTCTTCTCTTTGCTCTTCCTCCAGTGAAACACGAGGTCTCGGCCAGATGGGAGTTCTCATAAATTCCAGGCTGTGTGTCACACATTTTGTCTTGGAAAAAAAAAGAAAACGGATGCATGCATGCACAGCCAGCATGACGGTCCATGCTGCCTGCCGGCCTGCCGGCCTCGAGGCGTGCTGCAGCAAGACAGACACCAAAAAAAAAAAAAGCAGCTGAAACCTGCTTTCAGAACATTAAAGTTCACTCAGTCTGTTTTTTGTAAAGTACGATTCGTGATGTTTTTCTGCAGCATGTCCTCGTTAAGTGTTACATGTCATTCAGATCTATAGCACAACATGAAAGCCTCTAAAGCCGAGTATTAACAGGATAATGAGTGAATGTGAGAGAGCAGCGGTGTGACTCTCTTATCAGAGGAAGGCTTTTAACACAGGATGTTGAACCATCAAAGCTCTTGCAGCAAAACCTCACGTACACACAAACATGAGAACAAAAGTAGACAATAGCTATTGACTGATTTTATTACACACCTCTGCACATTTTTCTGTTCCTCTTTTGTTTTGTTTTTTTAAACACTGCATTTTTGTTTACCCCCTCTTTACTTTTCCCTCCCAGTCCTCCTCTTCCCAGGAGTTACTGCACCAGTTGCCCTTCCAACCCACTCAAGATGATCTCCACTTTCTCTTCAAACATTTCCGGAGCACGGAGAGTGTGGCGGACGAAGACGGAGCCCACCCTTCGCCCCCTGTCAGGCTCCGTTCACGTAGTCTCAGGTATTTCAGACTTGAATCATATAATGTTAGGATGCCATGCTGATATTTGACTGTTTTTGTTACAAAAATATTTCTGGAACACACTGAAGTACTCAAGGAGTCATTAAATTAATTTGACTAAAATAACCCAAATACCCCCCTCTGGCTTCAATCCAGCACAAATTTAATTATCTAATGCAGGTGCAGACTCTGTTTTTAACAAATACTTGCTCAGTTAATAGGACAAAAAACTGTTGAGTACTAAGCTAAATCCATCAAAGGCTTTAAACTTAGTATATATTTGTGTAATTAAAAAAGATCAAAAAACATAATGTTGCACATTAAAAGTCACGAGTGGGCTGAAAGCAGAAACTTGGTGAAACTTGTTACACGCTCAGTGATTTCCATACAATTTACTTGTCAAGAAAGTATCTCAGAAATTTATGCGTCAGTCATAGCAACTCAAAAACATTTCACAAACAGCATAGTAGTTGTAATTGTATTTGTAACAGGCCATATTTACAAAGCAAAGGGACAAAACCTAAATTCAATATTTAATCTAATATGTCTAAATGTACTTATTAACTTACTTATGCTACTGTATTAACCTAAAACCTCAGATGCAAACTTGTACTAGTGTGGGTTTAAATATCATCTGTGTTAGCTTGTCAGTCAGTTTAAACGTGTAATCAAATCCTGTAGTTGAGAAAATAACTGCAACATGTTATACACCAGGAAGGAAAGTGTGGAGAAGTTTAAACATTAGTGAGGCAGCCGTTCTTACATTTCTTTTTACTCTTTTATACCGCTGCTTACTCCAACATATACAATACAAAATGAAACGTTTATGGCAGTTTGGATGAATCGTTAGCAAAACCACAACCACAGAAAATCTACAGTTAGCGTCAATTGGTTTTCTAGCGGCAGAGCTGTAAAGAAAAATACGATCCAGCATTGTCATACGTGGAAGGATTGTCACTCCGCCTTAAACCGACAAAAGTAACCCCAATGTTCTGCAACATTTTTCACATATGATTAGAAACAGTGAAGTACTGGCTGGAAAAAGACTTGAACATGGAGGGATAATTACTTTGTGTGGTTCTGGAAAAAGCCTGTGTGCTGTTTAGTTGTGATCCACTGGATTAAAATATAACATTTCCTCATCATTTAGCATTGCTGAAACAATCCCTCTGAGGAGTTCTAGTGGTGACTTTTATGATGGGCTGTGAAGGGTGTTGGCAACAACTTGATGTGGTTATTTTTCTGTGACATGCCCCTCCCTGCGCCACATACGTAGCCACATAACTACTCCGTTTGAAAATATATATTTACGATCTCGTTAACAATTGGACCAGAGATAAATCTTTATGAAAGTTTTGATAGGAAACTGTTAGATTATTGCATAGCTTATTAACTTAATCCATCTGAATTTTATAATGCTAATAAAAGCACCTCTCAATTACTGCACGTGTTATCTTTTGGCAGCAAATGATTGACAAGTGTCACTGTTGTTCTAAAATAGATACAGAGGGTGTGTAACGTATCTCCTGCTGCCCACAAATAGTTCCCAAGGGGGGTTAGCGGTTGTCCTCAAATAAAACCACACAGCATGTGCAACTGTTGTGTTGACCCAGAAATAGTAAGAGTCCATGTCACATATTGATAATGCAATTTGTAGTATGCGATGTAATGTAAAGGAGCAGCCCGGGTCACTATTTTTAACATTTGTGGTGACAGTACGTTGATTTGTAATGTGTGTAAAAGTCGCCCCTCTTGTAACTAAAGCCCTGTGCACACAACACATGTGGTCATGGATACCGCAAATGAGAACTTGATCTGAATTACATTAGTGTCATTTTTCAGACATGCTGTGTTTATGACCTGGGACGGCAATAAACACTTTCAGTCAAGCATTTGTTCTCATAAAAGAGATAGATAGATAGATAGATAGATAGATAGATAGATAGATACATAGATAGATAGATAGATAGATAGATAGATAGATAGATAGATAGATAGATAGATAGATAGATAGATAGATAGATAGATGCAACATAAACACATGCACAGAGGTTGATAGCTGTAATTTTGAGAGTGCATAACACATGCTGGTCATGCATTCATAAATTGCTCTGGCATCACATGGGCTCATTTAAAATGGCAGCCTCCATGAAGTCCTCCATGATGGGTGGAATTTTGACAACGGGTTGTCTGTTGCTTTAACTTCATGCTGAAATGTGATATTTATTTATTAATTTTTGTGTTTTTCTCCTTTGCCTGGTTGTGTTCCAGTCCTGGACGGACCTGTGGAGTGTTTGACAATGAGATTGTCATGATGAATCATGTCTACAAAGAACGGTTTCCTAAGGTATAGTCACTGTTTCTGGAGCCTCACTCTCTACATTAAAATCTCTTTATTGCTGAGTTTTGCTTCCACTATAAAAAAAAGAAAAAAAGAAAGTGCATACATACATTGTCACACCTATATGAATGTGCTCTTTTATTTTACAAGATAGACATTTTAACACTCATGCCAAAGTTAAAATCTTTAGTCCCTCATTGATGCCTTTTAAAGAAATTGTTAGTACAATATTTCTGTCTCTGTTTTAAATGAGTTTGTCCATTTTGGTTTCCCAGGCGACGGCCCAGATGGAGGGTCGGCTCCTCGACATCATTGCGGAGTGTTCCCCGGGCACCGCTCTGCCCCTGGCTGATGGTGTGCTGGGATTCATTCAGCACCAGCTGGTGGAGCTCGCCAGAGACTGTCTGGACAAGTCCCAGAAAGGCCTGGTCACCTCCAGGTACTTCATGGAGCTGCAGGAGAAACTGGAGAAGCTGCTGCATGAGGTGGGTGTTCTTCATCTTCAAGAAATGATTTTCCATCCGATTCTAGGAACCACGTGTAATTTGGTTCATTTTTTCCCCATTATTTCTAAGATATTGCAGGTGGTTTGATTGCTGGTAGTTCAGCTGCCCTCTGGGACATTGCATGCTGGACTGTAGCTGCACTGGGAACATTGAAATGAAATTGCCCGTTTGATTTGTTCTCATTGGTGCTGATTCCAGTTCATTGGTCAGTAATGGTGTTGTCATTTTGTATTATTACATTTGCTCTGCAGTGGTCAAGTGTTTGATTATGTAAGGATTTATTACATAACCCATTCAGCAATAATTTTGCTGCACAAAATGCTGCCTTCTGTAAATTAGATTATAACCTGAGCTGGAGACTCAGATGTTAATTGACTTTCTATTTTTACTCAGGAAGTTTGATCATTTATAAATATCTTTTTCTTCTTAGCCACATTATTGTTTTCTAAGTTAGAAAGAGTTGATTTCTTCTGTCACATGTCGACTAATTGGATTAAATGGTTCTTATTTAGCTATTTAAATTTAGCTTGAAGTTGTTTCAATTATAAGCTAATTAATAATAAAGACAAGAAAGTTTTATACTTCATTCAAAAATACATATTTTAATCAAATTGGCTGCTACTGCTACAAAAAGTATATCTCCATTAGCCACCATATTGTTTACTTGATGCTGAATGTGTGCAGCTCTGAGTAGAGATAGGAACGAAGGATGATACCTCACTCCATTGGGAAAAAAACACATCTGCCAACAATTGTCGACAGTTACATGTGTTAACAACTGTTTTTAGTATCGGTTTTTGTCGACTAATAGTTGCAGCCGCTTTTTATTTTAATGTATAAATTTGCCCCTGTGCTTGCTGGTGTAGTTGAACTGTAAATGCGTTTTCGTAATGCTGTGCAGAACTTTTGGTCGACTGCAGATTTAAAAATAAGTCCTGGTGAGACACAGCCAGTTTCAAACTCAGAGCTGACTAACTGAACTCCTACTGACATCACTCTTTCACCACCTCTGCAACACACTCTCTGAACCTGCTGTTTGACCAAGGCAAGGCACTGTTAGACTAAGATATGGAGACAATGAGTGTTTTCTGTTATTTTAAATCTAACAGGGCAGAGCATTGATGCAAGATGTTGAAATATCAGCCACGAATCCTTTGATTCTCCAACAGCTAATGTACCAAGATGAAACGGATGCTAAAAATATGAGCTAGAAAGTGCAGACAGCCCCTGTGGCTGAGCTGTGCTTACTCCAATTGGATTAAGCCACAATAAAAATCCATCCTGTCCTCTCCTGATCAGGCGTACGAGCGTTCAGAGAGCGAGGAGGTGACCATCATCACCAAACTGGTCAAGAAGATCCTCATCATCATCTCCAGACCTGCCAGGCTGCTGGAGTGTCTGGTAAGACTCAGTCACAAATAATTACAAGTACAAGAGTAATATTAATGTTACGTTCACCAGCTCTGAGCCTTCATTAAAATATTTGCCACCTCTCATGCATGTGTAGCAGGTGACTCACACACACTGATGATATACTGTAATAATGATAGTTTCTGTAGTGATAATAACCTAGCTGACTGCCACAGCAAGGTAAACAGAGTGGTGTTTTGAATTGTAGTCATTTGTGAGCCCTGTGAGCTCTTGATTATTGGTAGGCGGTGTGGCAAAAGCCCAACAAAGCAGCCCAGATATTAGTACTACCGGCTAAGGAGAAACATTTTTTTAACGTTTTCTACCTTCTTATCATCCCCGACTATATAACTGATGCAGTTACTCTTACATTTGTACTGCAGGTCATTTTGTTATGTGCATATTCCTTTCTCCTGGTGTGTAGGTTGCAGCCTGTCTATCATGTGACACCCTCACTGCACGCTTGTACTGTGTGTCAGTGACACCTCGATGTGCTTTTTCTTGTATCCAGGAGTTTGATCCAGAGGAGTTTTACCAACGTTTGGAGGCTGCAGAGGGTCAAGCCAAAGTGGGCCAGGGCATTAAGACGGATATTCCCAGATACATTGTGAGCCAGCTCGGTCTCACCAGAGATCCCCTGGAAGGTGCAGAAAATTCATTTCTATGTTGTATCTGCTTCATCTTTGTTTTGAAACATATCAAAATATGTTTCTTTATTTTCCTGCATCCTTGTAGTAGGTGTGCACACTATGGACGACATATTTATTTGTATATCATTATCCAAGTATCAGTATGTTACACTGGTTTCAGTATTATTTCCACTGAGGCAAAAACATGTTTACTATTTAACTCGAACAAAGAAATATGCTTTAAAAACATCTATTTTCTCAAAATGAAAATTTTTATAAAAACCTGAAATCACATGGAGAAACAATATTGCTAATGGTATTATTCTCTTTTTTTGTTGTTTTTCCACATTTTCTTGTTTTATTTTGAAAGGAGGCACATCTTTATATGTGTGATGGAGCTTAAATTTCATTCTTGTTCAGTCAGGTTGATATTACCCGAGCTTTACTGTCTCTCTGTTTGTTTTCTGGGTTTATTGCATGTGTTTGTGTTGTATACATTGAAGGAATCCAATAACAGTCCTTTGTAGATTTAGGATTTCCTTGGTGACCGTGATGATATCCAGCACAATGGGGCAAAAATCAGCTGAATCGGGGGGAAAAAAAAACCCTCATCAGTAACTGAGACATTCAAAACTAATCACAGAGATACAGTGTTGCAATGAATCAGCATCATTGCAGCAGAAAAACCAGGGAGCACTGGTGTTTATTTAAGCTGAATGGAGTTTGATGTGGCGTGTCTGCTGTTGTTACAGAGATGGTCCATCTTGAACAGACAAGTCCCAGTCACAGAGCAGCCAGTAGAGAGCCTGATGACACTGGAGAGGCAACACCCATACAGGTATAAGCTCACATTAAACACTTCTCAAGCAGATATGATGAACTGTGAAGTGACTGTGTGAAACAAACAAAAATGAATTCCTGCTTTTCAGAAGTAATGCAGCAGCTTCCTTTTTTATTTTCCTTCTCTTTTTGGGATGTGTGTGATTCAGAGCCGAGCAGCCTGCACCCCTCCTCGAAGGAAACCACTGGAGAGCGACTTTGAGACTATAAAGCTCATTAGTAATGGCGCCTATGGGTGAGTAAGACAGACTTCTTTGTTTGCATTTGACTGACTCAGTGACTGTGTGGACACCACAGAGACCCAAAAGAAAAGCAGAAAAGAAACTAAAATGAGGATGTGTGTTTGTAGTATTTTTGTGTTTACACTGAGAATTCGTCTGGACAATTTCATTCCAGGTCCAAACTGTTTTATTGTTGCCTTGTCAAATCTCTCAATTTCTCTCCTTTCCTGTCATTTTGGTGCAATTTTTTTCACTTTCACTGTTCTGTAATTTTCCTCCTTTTTCCTCTCCCTCCCTTCCTTTACGTCTTTCCTGCAATTCAGGGCTGTGTTTCTGGTGCGCCACAAGGACACCCGTCAACGTTTTGCCATGAAGAAGATCAACCGACAGAACCTGATGCTAAGGAACCAAATCCAGCAGGTGTTTGTAGAGCGAGACATCCTCACCTTCGCTGAAAACCCATTTGTGGTTTCCATGTTCTGCTCTTTTGAGACCCGGAGGCACCTCTGCATGGTCATGGAATATGTGGAAGGTAGACTGTTTTTTTATTGTATATGCACATACAGCCCAAGGGGGAAAAGTACATTTTACACATATATTTCCACTCTTAACATGCATAAGAAGTAAAAAAACAAAAGCATGTGACCTTGCTGTGCCTCCTTCGTGGGTCCAGGTGGGGATTGTGCCAACCTATTGAAGAACATCGGTCCTCTGCCGGTGGACATGGCCAGGATGTATTTTGCAGAGACCGTCCTGGCTTTAGAGTATCTTCACAACTACGGCATCGTACACAGAGACCTCAAACCTGACAAGTGAGTTCCTCCTCAACCAGTCTCTGCTTTGAGGCAATTACTTTGAAGCTCTCATCATTTATAGACTCGCCATCTTTTTGAAGACTTTCTGATGTTGGAGCAGAATCTTCAAAGATGTTTTACCCTTTGGTATTTTTATTTATTAATGTTGGATTTTTGGTGTTGGCATTTGATGTCACATGAAACATTCCTGTGTTTCCTTCCTTTGTAGTTTGTTAATCACCTCGATGGGACACATCAAGCTGACAGACTTTGGACTGTCGAAGATCGGTCTAATGAACATGACAACCAACCTGTATGAAGGACACATTGAGAAGGATACCAGAGAGTTTATAGATAAACAGGTTTGTCTTTTCTCATCTGGTCTTCGTTTGGTTTCTTGTGTTTCTGACCTTAACTAACAGCAGCTTTTCCTACAGGTGTGTGGTACTCCAGAGTACATTGCTCCTGAGGTGATCTTGCGGCAGGGCTATGGGAAGCCTGTGGACTGGTGGGCTATGGGCATTATCCTGTATGAGTTCCTGGTGGGCTGTGTGCCTTTCTTTGGAGACACACCTGAGCAGCTCTTTGGTCAAGTGGTTAATGGTAAGAAATACTCTGCTCTTTAGTCCCCTGTGTCTTGTAGATACATTTAAACTGCTTCACTGGTGTTATCTATGTGCAGATGACATCATCTGGCCAGACGGGGAGGACGCCCTGCCAGCTGATGCCCAGGATCTGATTACCAGACTGCTGAGGCAGAGCCCTCTGGAGCGCCTGGGAACAGGTCAGTGGTGTGGTGATAGATGATGGATGAGTGAACACGGCTCTCTGACGCTTAGCTCGCTGGGCCCCTGCTTTCACAACACTCTGACCTTATGATGAGACACAAGGAGATTTTCTTATCATTGTTATTGGTTAGGTCTTGGAAACAGCCACGATGACGGGTTCCTCTCCAGGAAGGAACAGTCAATACAAATCTAATTGTAAAATTTACTGTTTTAAAGAGATTTGATGTTGCTCAATCGTGCACAGCAACATAGATCACATTCCTGCTCCTGTGCTGTCAGTTTCAGGCCTATTGTGTCTTCATTTGATAGAAAGTGTAAAACAAATACAGTTTTATATTGGCATCAAGTTGTGACTGAAAGTGCTGCAACGTTTTTGATTGAGACAGTAATTACCAATGAGGATTGTGTAGGATTGACCGGTTCACAATGATTGGTAAGATCTCCAGAAACTACTCACTTCAATAGATCCATCATAGAACCTTGTAGAGAAAAGTCTTCTTCTCCTTTTACTTGATGCTCTCACAGATGTTTGTGTTAAACTGAGAGATGTGGGTGGTTACAGATTAATTGAAGCCTCTGAATTGACCAGCTTTCCAAACCAAACTTAAGGTGGACTGATTTCTTCTCCAGGTGGAACCACTGAGGTGAAGATGCACATGTTCTTCCTGGGCCTGGACTGGAACGGCCTCCTGAGGCAGAAAGCTGAATTCATACCTCAGCTAGAAACTGAAGAGGACACCAGTTACTTTGACAGTATGTAGAATTCATCACAGGTAGTGAGGTAGTGTACATGCACACAGAGGAACCTTTGTTAGAAACACAAGAGGAGACACCACTATGACGACAGGGTGTCAGAATTTCGATGGTTTTTGGGAACACTGACCTAATTTTACAGTGATGCACTTTGCCAGTTTTAATTTAGATAAAAACAGTGTCACCAGGTTTATTTAATGCTCTGCCACTGTGTTCCCTGCAGCCCGATCAGAGCGCTACTGCCACCTGGGCTCAGACGAAGATGATGAAACCAACGACGACGAATCCTCTCTGGAGCTCCGACAGTTCTCCTCTGTGGCCCACCGCTTCAGCAAAGTGCTTGCCACATCTCTGCTACATAAGATATTTTTAATGTGAATAATGCATGATGAAATGATTAAAAATTTACCTTTTAATACACTTCTCCTTTTAAACTCTAGGTGTACAGCAGCACAGAGCACCTGTCCACCTCCACGCCGTCCAATCAGAGCCTGTCGTCCTCAGAGCGGAGCCACAGCGAGGAGAAAGAGGAGCGGTGGGAGGGCAGGGGAGTCCTGTCCCCTGGCGACGGACATAAACACTTGGCTGGTGGAGACAGGAGGGCAGATGGAAACAGGGGGAGGTGAGAGCATGAACCGAGAGAGGGAAAGTGATGTCCTTATTATGTGAACACAATGATTACAGCCAGTCCTTCTCCCCATTCACACCCTGTTAGCTATAGATTTAATAAAAATGTGAGATGGGAGTGTGTTATGCTCTCTCATGAAATATGATGCAATTTATATGAAAATGAGATAGGTGAGATTTGTATTTGCATTAGTTTGGTCTTATGTGCTGCATGACCTACATGTCGTGGAGGTTTTTACATTGACCAGAGGTGTGAATGTCACTGTCATATTTTCTGCTTTGCATTCAGTGCATGCTGGGACAGACTCCAGGTCCCTGTGTGACCCACATTCCTCTCAACTACATTAAAATCACACACACATTTTTTTATGTCAGAGACAGTTTGACCTAAATGTATTTATTGTCTCATTTCTAAAAAAAAACAAAAAAAAGAAAAAAAAAACAGAAGCACTCTAACCCTGGGTGGTACTGACATCCTTTGTTACATTTATCCTGTTTTCCTTTCCCAGTCTCCGTCCACGTGCTTCTTCCAGTTCGTCACAGTCAGAGCGCAGTGCCAGTCCGCTGGTGATGAACAGCACCCAGAGCCTTGACATTATGCCTCGCTTTGCTATCTCTGCTGAGGAGGAAGGTGACAAAAGTAGAAGTTTCCCTCTTTTTACTCACTTTGCAATGTTCTGAAAGACAAGTGTTCACACTCTGCTTCCCCTGATCTCAGATGGGATGGTTTCCAACCTGCGGCGCATTCGTCTCCGGAGCAACAGCACAGGCACCAGGCCGGCTTTCCGGAGAGGAGCGTCCAGACGAATCGCACACCAGCTGGAGACCCCAGAAAAACCCAGATCCCCAGCTGGAAAAGTTCCCAAGTCTGCATCAGTGTCTGGCCTTTCACTCATCATTACTCCAGGTATAGAGAATGTTAATAATATGTAATAATATTTGGTCTCTTACACTGGTTCCTATGGAAACTGCTTTAGGTTCAGTTGCCTCCTTAAATTTGCTTTAAAATCATGTTGTTGTTTTTTTTATCAGGTCTTTTAGACACTCTGCTTTCACAGAGTATTCATGTGTTTACAGTGCCCTCTACTGTCTGATGTTGTGTAATTTACACAACAGACACACAAACCATAAAAAAAAATGTCACATGTTCTGGTGTTTTTTTTTTTAACTACAAAAGTTTGACTGTGACTTAATCAAATACTGGATGCAGCATTTAGAAAGTAGCACGACTACTATTCACAGAGACTCGACTGATTTTCTTCTTGTCCTCCACCAGACGACTCAGCTGGTCCTCCCACGAGCCCCAAGTCTTCTTTGTCCCTGTCGTCCAACCCATCGTCCAGAGACTCGTCTCCCAGCCGGGATCTGTCCGTCAGCATCAGCTGCCTCAGGCCTCCGGTGGTCATCCACAGCTCTGGGAAGAGGTTTGGATTTGCGCTGCGAGCTATCAGAGTGTACATGGGAGACAGTGACGTCTACACCGTCCACCACATGGTCTGGGTATGTAGATTCAGATCTTAAAATTACACATTAAACCAATTTCATGGTCAGCAGTTTGGTGCTTGGCAGTATGTGCAGCAGCCAAAATATAGGCAAAGAAAAAAGGTTTAAAATCTATTTAACGCTGTCTATAAATGTGCAACTGGTTGTACTAATTACATAGATGAAAGATTGTCAGTCGTGGTAAGAGCTGATTAGATGTTTGCTTGACCAGTAATTTTGAGGTTGTGTGTGTTTTGGACTCAGTGTGTTGAGGAAGGCAGCCCAGCACACGAGGCAGGACTGAGGGCAGGTGACCTCATCACCCACGTCAACGGAGAGTCGGTCCAGGGACTCGTACACACCGAGGTGGTGGAGCTACTGCTCAAGGTAACTGCAGATAACTTGTCGACGACTGCAATGTAGTAGAAGTGTGGGAATATCTTTAAAACATCTCTAAACATCTGAGCTTTTCTCAAACAATAGTGATGACATACAATTTTAAGAGAAAGACCACATGCCTTGTACACAGGTGTTTATGTTAATGATCTGTTTGCAACAGAGTGGAAACAGGGTGACGCTGCAAACTACTGCACTTGAGAACACCTCCATCAAGGTGGGCCCTGCCAGAAAGGCGAGCTACAAGGCCAAGATGGCCCGACGCAGCAAAAAGAGCAAGAGGAAGGACGGACAGGACAGGTATACGAGGGGAGGCTGAAGTCACGTCTGTTATGAAACAAACATCGATCTTCACATGCATCCTCAGTTAACATTTGTAATAAAATCACACCTGTTCATAACTCAGCTTGGTCAAAATTACACTAATGTGACTTCTCTATGTCTATGATGTTTATGAAAGTTGTGTCTTTGTCTCTGGACTGTGTTTTACCTCTTCTGCTTCAACGTGTTTGACGTTAAAGGAGAGAACAATACAGTAGACTAAACACACATCTAACACACTTTTTCCTTTTGCAGCAGGCGACGAAGCATCTTGAAGAAGCTGTCGAAGCACACACCTCCTCCACCCATGCAGAGCAGTCGCAGCTTCTCTTCAGGTTTCCACCAGTCGTCCAGCGACAGCCTCTCTGGTTCCCCGACACAAAGTCTCTCTCCTGGGCCTTCCACGCCGTGTCGCTCCCCTGCTCCTGACCACTCTGGAGGTAAGTGAGGGTGACTGCCACCCCTGCTATGCTGCATTTCCACTGCATGGTACCAGCTCAACTCTACTCAACTCTGCCTGGTACCACTTTTCTAGTACCTGCTCTCATGCAGTTCCAACAGAAATGGTGCCAGGTACTATATGGTACTAAAATGTGATTGGTCGGAATCGGCATTGCATCATCACTGTGTGGCAGGGAAATATTTGTCCCCACAAGCCGACACAGTCTGCACAGTGATAGCAGGGTTCCAGCAGGGCCTTAAAAAGTCTTTAAAGTATTGAATGTACAAATCTGCAATTAATACCTTAAAAAAAGTCTTAAATTTGATATGATAGGTCTGGAGTTATGTTGCTAAAAACTTGTGCGCTGTATTGAGTTTCAGTGTGTCTGGGAAATATCCAAGCTGCAAAGAGAGTAACGTTAGTCTACTCAGTTCCACCAACACGACAATTTGTATTGAAATTAGGAACCAATTTTCGCTAACTTTGCAGCCCTGGTGAGAAATGATCAGGGCACATTCAGCCCAACATGCATGCAGCTATGAAGGTGTTCAACCAGTTTTATTGAATCAGATCCTCACACTCTATACATACACACACACACACACACACACACACACACACACACACACACATGGTTCTGTGTAATAAAGTATGTAATATTCAGTCTCTGCTGATGTAAATAAATACATTTTCCTAAATTTTAGGAGTTACAAATTTTTGCCAGTATGGCCATGAAATAGGTATTAAGTTCTGTTCTAAAAAGTCTTAAATTTGACTTGTAGTAACCTGTAGGAACCCTGGATAGTCAGAATAACAAGTTTCTGAAATGTGGGGTAAAAACAACAATAGCAACAATAAGGTTAGATTTAAAAAAAAAAAAAAAAAAAAAACATTGTTATAAACTGTAACTTTGTCTTTAGCCAAACAGATTCACCTGTGAACAAAACAGATTTAAATCTGCTGTCTGTTAGATAAACTGACTTTTACATTTAACTGAAATATATGTAGGTAGAAGAGTTGGGGCATGACATGCAGTAAAAGGCCACATCCTGGACTTGAGCCCATGACCACTACATCGGGGACTGGGTTGCCTGCGCATCAAGCTGAGCTATCTGGGCACCTGGAGCATTCTTAAACAGGCTCTAACTAAATGAATTAAAACCATATTTGAAGTTTAAACTACTAATTTCTCACCTGAAACAATCTTCAGTCTGGTTTCTGTGACACCACAACAGTTATTCTAAAGATTGCTCTTTGTCCTCCTTCACCTGACGACCAGTTACATGAAGGTTGTATTATCCTCTGTAATTGAAACGGTCACCCTGGTACCAAAGGAGAGTCCAGTCGAGCTGGTACCATGTAGTGGAGATGTACTTATAGAATTGCTGATTCTTTAGTGGATGAAACTTATCTACTATATCTAAACTGAATCTCTTTACCTTTCTTCCAGATTCTAGTTCGTCTCCTTGCTCCAGCTCCCCTAACTCACCCGTACCACAGGCTCGCCCCAGCTCCCTCCACGTCCTGGGTCGCTACACCAAAGCTGGTCGCTGCAAGTCAACCAGCAGTATCCCCCCCTCGCCCCTGGCCTGTATCCCACCACCTCAGCCCCTCTCTCCCCAGTGCTCTCCCTCCTGCCTCCCGAGCCACCCCAAGTCCCTACAGGGTTTTCATGGCAAGACGCTGTCCCCTCCCACCATCGCCCGCCATTCTGTGCGTCCTCGCAGCGCAGAACCGCCGCGCTCACCACTGCTCAAGAGAGTTCAGTCAGCAGAGAAGCTGACAGGAGACAAGACGACAGGGGGTTACCATGGAGATAGGAAGGCGTACAGCACACGTCGCCACACTATGGAGGTGCCTCTGTCTGAGGGGGAGGGGCTAGAGGACGTAGAGGGGGACACCGCCACGGGGTTCGTCTGCGTTGGTGAGCACGGCCGCCAGGGGCTGTACATCGGAGGGCATAGAGGCCACCAGGACACAGCCAGTGGAGGCAGCTGCAGCGATCACCACCGCTCCACCGCCTCGCCACAACACCGCAGCAGCAACCATCATTCGAAGGAGGTGGTGGTGATGAGGAAGCTGGCTCTGTCGGAGCGCAGGGACTCCTTCAAGAAACAGGAGGCCGTACAAGAAGTGAGCTTCGACGACCTGGAGGAGAGAGAGGCGACGCCGAGCCCCACGCCTCCCGTCACGCAGCCAAAGCCGTTCAAGGCATCCTGGATCAACTCGTCCCAGTCGGAGTCCAGCGTGAGTCTGGGAGGAAGAGGATCACAGGGTACCACGCAGCAGAAAACCAAGTCAAAAGACAAAGAAGGGTTTTAGTTTTTCCTCTTTTCCAGGGATGACAGGTCAACAGAGTGAAGTCTTTGACCTGCTACTGTACTTACATTCGAAGGCCTTGCATGTGTCCAGAAAACTGTGACCAATCCCCAAATGATCACAAGCAACTGCTTGAAGACAGAAGAACAAATTAGAATCAGTATCACTCAGTAATATATGCATCCTGCGACACTGTTAACAGAGTAATGACTGCCAGACGATGTTTACTTCCAAGTTGCTTGTTTTCTCTATCAGTTCTCAAATCACTGTGGCACCTGTAACTGATGTATTTTGTAAATACTTTTTGTTTGAAATGAAGAAACTTATTTATGACTTTTTATGCTCATCTTGTTGTTTCAGTTGCTGAAAAATGCCTTGGATGCTTCAGTTTGTATTTGGGGAATTGCACAAGAGAAAAAACCAGGCAACAGTTTCTCAGTGTGGTCTTACAGTAGGTGCTGAAGAGGAGAGGTGATACTGGTCGATATTGTCACATGTTTCATTTCTTTTTATACCGCTGTGAGTGTGTGTGTGTGTGTGTGTGTGTGTGTGGAACTGGGTGTTTTGTCTTCAGAACAAACTCAGTGCTCGTCCTGCACCATATGTACTATAGAATTTCACAATATATTATGTGCTGCCTCTCTGAAGAAACCTACCGCTCAGATTGCGGTAGTGACGATTTGAACTCACTGTTTGAAGACAGAAAGTATCAATACAACAAATAGCTGTGGTGCCAAAGCATGGTATAGCCATAGGAACCGTTTAAAAAAGAAAAAAAGAGGTACTGTAGTTCTACATAACAAGCTTCACATATGCACGGACTTTGTTGCCACCACTCGCCGTCTGTTCTATAAAAAAAAATAAAATAAAAAGTGCATCACTCCTCTGAGCAGTTTGTAAATCATAACCTGATCAGCACACAGGTGTGTAGATAAGAGCTTTGTGAATACCTTTGGAAACCAGACCGCCGTGTCTGTCCATCTGTCCTCTGAGTCCCTGTTAAAATCGAGTCTCCGTCCAGCTCCTTACAAAATATAGTCTAGCTGAAGTGTTTGCACAAGTCGTAGTAGCCGCGTAACAGTTAGAGTACGTTTATATTTCAGGAGGATTTTGTTTTTTCTCTGTGGGATTCACAAATTGTACAGTGGATGCAACAAACCAACCAACCTGGCTCACTTGGCTGTTCTTTTTAAAACATGTATTATGGATGAATGTTTACATTTTAGTGCAGATGTGGACTTGTCATGGTTTTTGTTAAATTATTGTGGATACAGTGAATGACAGGGAGTGGCATAGTTCAACCAGAAGCCCCGAGTGGATGAAGGAACGACTCAGAGGTGATCTCCTTTTGTATATTTTGATATGGGAACAGTCTTGTTGCAGTACTAATAACCTATGCTGTTGATGTATATTGTATAAACAATGGTGGACCTTATAACAGCTGTCAGTGATGTTTGGTTTTGTTTTTGTTTTTTAAGTGACCTTGTAAGGGCAAATGGATGAAATGTCACTTAAGTGGCATGGTCTTAATCCCCTGTTTGCAATCAGGACTGTGCATGTTTCACATCCCAGTTTAATGAACACTTCTGCAGTTTTATAACACATTTGGGGATCTTGGAAGCTATAATGTTATAGGCCTTGAAATCTTGAGTTAGAGACGTTGATTTGAGCTTTAAAATTTGTTTAGTGATTAGACATGTACAAATGGAATTTGGTTTTCAGTTTTTTATTCATATTTTTGTTAAAAAATACGATTCTTTTTCTTATTTTACATGAAATGGTTGAACAGAAGAAGAATATGTCCTGTCAGAGTTGAGGGAGATCTTGAAATGGTATTGATTGTGTAATCTGGTGAGAAAATGTTGAATTTCAGATGCAATACACATTTTGGTATGTTCTTGTGATTTTATCTCCCACCACCACAAAACCATTAATAGTATCTCTTGGACCTTTTGTTATGAATCTGCATGTTACACTTTTTCAATTGAAGAGATCATGTTGTGGAGATCTCAGCAGCAGCTGATACCAGCTCTTCATCGTCTCACATCAAATGAAACATCACAAGGAATTCTTCATGTTTGTGCTTACGTGTGTGTGTGTGTGTGTGTGTGTGTGAGTGGTAAACTCCCATGTCGAGTGCTCAGCTTCCCTCCTCCATATCTACCACGTGTGTGTTTGTGTATTGAATCTGTTGCTCCTGACTCGACCCCCCCTCCCACTTATCCCCAAATAAATGACAAACTGGCCTTTGTGAAATGCCTACCATGTGGGTATGTGGTGCAGACTGGTGTGACATTGTCTGTTTCTCTCTTGTCTTAACAGTGCTTGAAATAAATGAATTGCAGAGGACTGTAAAGTCCAGGACTACAACATGTGCTGTCTTCTTTTCCTCGTATAACCATGATTGCGGCATTTCAAACAATCACGATGAAGTCAGGGATGATGCTGCACACTGCACGGCGCGTGGCGGCGCTACGATAACGATGATTACTTTGTGCAGCACTGATCCACTGCACATCATACAGTAGACTCTGTTTGAGTGAAGGGCACTGATGAAATACAAGTCGTTTTGTCCTCCCACTTTAAAACAAAAGTTTGGAAGACATTATAACAAACTAATGATTTGTGGGGATGTTTGGAAGATAATACATCTCCAAAAGTTAGAATTCAGCCATCATGGACCATTTCATGAAGGCTGCCAATCTCAGTGAACCCATATGATGTCAGAGCATTTCAACCAATCAGGAAATTGGAAGGCTTTTTCTGATTGGTTGAAATGCTCTGACATCATATGTGTAGCGCATGTAGAAGCTACACACAGTGATTTAGACAGCATCATGACAGCCCAGTAGTGGCATGAGGAGTGTCGAACAAAACTACACTTTTTCATAAATGTTCACATATGGCTTCCTATGGGTGCTCGGTGCTACAGCTATCAACCTGTCCATGTATGTAGGTTTCATTTACTGCTCTTTTAAATGTAAAGTAGTCACAAAGCTGAAAAAAATCACTAGAGATCAATAAAGCTTAATTTATAGCACGTTTCATACAAATCTACTAAAACTCAATGTGTTTTACAGCAAAATCCAAAGAGTCAACGATACAGAGAAGCATTGAAAATAAAATAGAAACAAGTGTAGAATAGAAACAACAAGGATGAAGAAATTAAAATGGGTAAAGCAACAGGACATAAGAATAGTGATAAAAGCCTATATGAAATCCAGATTGAAGAGCTTGGTTTATAATTCGAAAGTCTCAATATTTCCAGTTCCTCTCAGGTCTCGGTGTCTTGTGGCTGAGAGCAGCATCACCAAAGGTTTCGGTTCTACTCAGAGAGGAGCCAGAGGATCTGAGGGGCTCTGGATTAATAAACTAAAACCATCTTTGAGATGTAGTCTGTGGGGCCATGCAGAGCCTCATGAATTAATAAAAATCATTTAAAAATCAATGCACCAACATACTCTAAAAATGTTGTTTCAACTCAGAACTGGGTCAATATTAGACTGACTACAGTTGTTTTTATCAAAAAATTTTCCACCATTTTGTCACTCTACCCTGTATTTTGTTGTGTTTACTTTTTTTGTTTCATCCAACATTTTCCTCCATTTTGTTGTTTTTTAATACCATGATTTTGTTGTTTTTACCCAGATTTTTGTTGTTTTTACTCATTTTTTTGTTAATTTTATTAAAAAAATAAAAAGTACTGGAACTCAAAATGAGAAGATGTCCCTATTTAACCCACCGTGGGATTAGACACGGATTGAGCGCGTGGTTCTGCACTTTTCCTTTTTCTTAGTAAGATTATTTTTTTCAATAAAAGACATGATCAAATAAATGGTTTGACAATAACAAGTCGCTAAGATTGTCAGGTTCAAATTTCCATTATGGGTCCGAGGAGCCCCCCTCCCCTCTCTCCGATCGTTCGGGTTTCTCCGCTGGGCTTCGTCCCTCTCCGTCACTCTTCATATTAGTTCCCACGCACTCTCCTTCCCTGCGCCGTGCTGAGCTGGAAAATGGCTGTGTGCAGGAGCAGGGAGTTATGATCGGGAAAAGAAAGAAAGAAAGAAAAGAGCGAAGAGAGAAAGACGAAGCAAGAAGTGTGAGCCCGGAGGTTCGGTCGGAGTCTGCTGCACTGTATGAAGCTGTCGTCCAGCTGTAGATAAACACACCACACGGACTCCGTCGCATACTTTTTAAAAGAAGTGTTTAAAGCTCCGGAGCCAAAAAGTGAGAAGAGTCAAGAAATATCCGCGGGTGAGTTTTTCCAAGTTATTGCACATTTCCAGTAGGACTGCAGCCACTGTACTGGAAAATGGTGGAAGCGAGTGCAAGTGTGCTTTTCTCTCCGCACAGAGACACACGCTCACTTTGAAACTTTAAAAGTTTTTACGCGTTTGCTTTATTTATTTATTTATTTATTTATTTATTTAGAGAAATTCTTGTATTTATTCGGGCAGCGTGTCGCTCGGTGCTCGACAGTTGACGTGTATGAAACACTGAGCCCGTTAAGTTACACTGACAGTAACATTGTTACTTTTTAACCTGCTTCACAGTTGAATTACTCACTTTTATTTAGTTTGTTGCGCATTTTTAGGTGAATTTGCTACAGAGGAGTTTAAACTAACTCACTTTAGTCGCCGTTAAAGTTCTGAGTTATATATTTTTTTCTACCTAAATGCTAAAAAACGTATTGTTTTACATGGAAAAGTTGAACTTAAACGCAAGTAAGTCAGTGCACTCCCCGTGTTGGTCGTACATGTTACACTATAGTGGCTGTACATTGACTATAGGAGGCCATGCAATGTGGAGGCCCGACATAGCTGAAGGCCTGACAAGATGTGTGTGTTCATGTGTGTGTGTGTGTGTGTTACATCCCCAGGTTTTAAGGATTTCAAAGAGTTAATTGAAATTGTGCCACTTGCATAATAAGACCAGCCACTCAACTGTGTGGAGACCCCCTCTCTCTGTGTGTGTGTGTGTGTGTGTGTGTGTGTGTGTGGATTGTAATTACTGAATCCAGCATTATGCAACTAAATGTCAATCCTCCATTATATTTGCTTTATTGGTGTGAAGAATAACTAGCGGCAAACCCACATCTTGTTCCTTTTCTAAAATGTCTTCAAATGCTCCGGATGACTCGGAGGGCTTGGGTTTTGATTTAAAATAGCAGTGGAGCTTCTCAAAATGCCAGGCCAAGAAAACTTTAAATTCCACCAGATGCAGAAATGTAGCTGTGGATATTTTTTGTAATTTTAAAGCTCACTTATTGACTGCTTTTTCATACCATCCAGAACTGACATGCGTTTAAATTCCTTGTCGTATCAGAATATAAAGTGAGATAGTGCACGTATTTGCTGATGGTGCATTTTCTTTTAAATTGTTGCATCACCGACCTGGTGAAACTGGTTCTTTATTAATCTCTCTTGTGTCACAATGTTATTATTTTATTGGATTGGATTGTGTTGTAATGTAAACTGCACTTTAATTAACATGTAGGTACAACAGACTTAGTTAAAAAGAGGTTTAGGCAGCATTAATTTAATTTTCTAATTAAAAATGTGTCTTGTATATAGAAGAAGTGAGTATGTGATTTGTTGTTTTAGATGTTTAAATTTAACTGTGGATGTGAAGGACCCTTTTAAACTAGTCAAGGCATTAAATTGTTTACGTTTGATATCTTCTGATAACTACAGTGAGTCCTCTTTACCCGTGGAGCCTTGTGGCAGAGTTGACTTTTCACAACAGTGTGTGTCAGTGCGAAATAATCGAGCAGATGTTTCTGTTTAGCAAAGTGAGCTTTTCAGCTTAATTTCAGGCAGATAGTATTCAGGTGAACATCACTTAAAACATCAAATGCCTATAAGCCCCCATTTTAGGCTGAAAAATAAGTCCTCTCAGGCTCCGGTGTTGTTGGCCCGTCCTCCCTGCCTGTGGCGCAGCAGATTTTTCAGATCCATGTGGACAGATGGCCCGAGGCCAGGCTTGCATGCATGGTAGCTCTGTAGTCAGTTCTTCCCCAGCAGGGCCGTAAAGGGCCAACACATACTCAAAGTTAGAAACAACCGTTTGTACATGTAAATGTCCCAAATCTGCACAGAGTCATTGTTGTTGTCATTATGTGAATGTACTTTAGGACAAAATCCAACCAATGGCCTTTGTGTTTGTAACTGTCTCTGAGAGGAATCTGAAATATCTGATAAAGTCTGTGTTCAAGCTAAAACTAGGTTCTTTAAAAAAAAATCATCATTTACCATAAACTGCACATGGACTGGATGAAGTTAATGTGACGTCATCTGTTGGTTTGTGGACTCACATTTTGAAGTCAGCAGTTTGGTGTTTGAACGTCACCATGTTGGTTATTTGGAGCCAGAAGTGATCATATTTGGATATGAAGGGAGGAGGCAGGTCTGACCCTTGTACCTGAGGACACTGTCCAATGTGTGTGAGACTGGAGTTTAGGTCTCGTCTCATTGGAGACCTGTCGATCAAACAACCACACCCCTAAATCTTCCTCTTTTTGAAGCCTGATATCTGCCCAATTCTCCACATGGACCAGATCGAATGACTTCTGGGAAAAATACACCGACTATTTCATGATTGAAAACGACAATTTAAAACAAAAAATCAATTGGAGCCAGAGGTTTTTGGCACTTGCCTCTAGTGGCCGTCAGGGGTATTACACCTTTTTTCACTTCCACATCAGCCTGTATGTCTATATACAGTCTGTGCTGTTTACCACGACAGGGTTTCCCTCCAACTCTTGAAGATAGGGTGGTGACTATAGGTTCACACTTGATGACATGGCACTGTGATAAAATAATGCTCAGCACACTCTCAGGCCTACAGACAAACTGGATCATCTCACTGGGAGCTCACAGATGGGTGATTGATTCAGTCAGACAGGTCATATCAAGTCATGTGTAGTAGGGCTGGGCAGAGTGTGTAACAGACACTGTGTAAATGTGTAATTCATTAGTAGAAACCATTCAGAGAGCACAAACCTCCACCATAGCTTAATGTGTCTGTACTGATGCTATAGACTGCACTCTGTTGCCCTCTTGTTATACAGGAGCAACCCTATCTTGTTAAAACTTTTGCCCACGATAAGAGGGAGGGATTTATTTTTTTTTACAGATGTTTTTCAGACAGAGACATGATGAAGAAATTATTACTATCATCAATATTGATATCAGTCTATAAAATTACAGGGTTTTAGAAGCTTCTATTTAAATCGCCTACTCCTGACTTGATTAGTTTTTGGTTAATCTACAATTGATTTATTTAATATATATTATTTAATATTATTTAATATGTGGTTTATGATGCAGTGGTTAGTATTGTGTGGAGTTTGCACACTGTCCCTGTCCCTGTGGGTTTTCTCCAGGTCCTCTGGCTCCTCCCACAGTCCAAAGACATGCTTGTGAGATTAACTGATGATTCCACATTTGTTGCAGGCGTAAGTGTGCATGTGTTAACCCTGTGACGGACTGATGACCTGTCCATTTTGTACCCAGCTTCTTGTCCAGTCCCCACAATCTAGTCCCTGCAGCCCTCTACAACGGCTCTCCTCCTGATGGCCGACAGATTACACAAGTTATTCTGTTGTCATTAGCTAAAGTAATTATTTTTCAGTGATCTGGTGGTCCATCTGGTGGTTAGACTGATCGACAGGTCTGTTCTTCTGATTTTTAGTCTCATGCATTGGATAGCATCCTTGGATTCAAGGGTTAGACCCGCCTCCTCACTCCTCCCTTCATATCCAAATATGGTCACTTCTGACTCCAAGCATCCAACATGGTGACGTTCAAATCCCAAACTCCTCCTGGCTTCAACATGTGAATCCACAAACCAGTGGGTGATGCCACATTAGTTCGTCCACTCTATATAGGGTCAACAGGAAAATCCTCATCACTACGGTGGCCCCGAAGGACAACATACACACAGGAGAAATAACACAATCATTAGAAGTATCATAACACTGATGCTTATCCAAATTGAGCTCATGACTCTTTGTAACATCCTGAGACAGTTCTCTTGACAACACGTTTTTTTTATTTCATCACTATTTCCATGTTTTAGTATTTGTTGTACAACAGTGACATCGACACACATTCAGTTTGGACAGAAGTCAAACCAAACTGATATTTAATACTGAGTGATAGAAAACAGCATTTTGCTTTAAAAACAACATATAAAAATATTAATTTTCCACATTGCTGTTACTTTGATTTCTGACAAACAGTGAATTGATTTGTGAACTAATTGTTTTATTTCTGCTGATTGTGTGTTTTAAAAGTGAACTGCTCCTGTTTCTCACAGTAGATGTTAGAAGACATGTAGCAATGTAGTAATGTGAAGACGTGTGGTGTTTGATCCTCACGCAACGTCAGTCGCTCTCGTATCATTTCAGTTTGTTAGTGATGCTCTGAATAGCTTGTTTGGCGTTTTACATTATGCATACTAGTGTATAATGAACAGGTCAGAGCTGCACTGGCTGACTAAACACATCAAGAGTCATTTGATGTCTGCAGACAGCAGAGTAAAACCTACATGCCACTTTGAGTTCAAACCAGATCGCGCTTTCCCCACGAATGGAAAATAAGATGATGAGACAAATGATTTCTGGACGTTTTTGATTTATTTATCGCATCACTTCACTAGTTCAGCATCACTTGTGTGTGAATTTAGTCCTAATGTTCCTATTTAATACCATCACAATCTGTATCCTCACATACACTCAGTGCATCCATCCCCCTGTTAACTCAGAAAAACAAACCTCATCTCCTTTCATCTGATTGCTCCACTTCGACATGACTCATGGCGTTCTCACCAATCACACGCAGCCTTGAGTTTTTCCCTGTTATGCTTTACATCCTCACTCTGGGGTAGTTTTATTTAGATAAAATCATCATTCCCGCATGTCCTGTGAGCGGTCGTAAAGGTTGAGAGAAACACAAAGGTCGAGCGTGTTTGAAAACGCGGGGTTGTTTTGGTCAGACGTTTGATCACTGCCTAGATACATTTTCTAATATTAGAACATTTCCTTGATTTGCCCGGCTTCTGTGGTGACTGGGGAGCACATGGCCAGAGCGTCAGCCAATCAGAGCGCGGGATTAGCTTTCCCTCTCTCTAGCAACAGTGAGTTACTTGCTGCCTATTCATTAATTATTTTCCTGTGGTCTCCCTCAGCCGTTTGGACTCTGCTGATAGCAAAGTGCGCCGTCTCTCAGCCTCACTCTGTTTTTTTCCCCCACTGCTCTCTGTCGCTGTCTGCGTGGACCAAACTCTTAAAAAAAGGATATGGATCCACTGACGCTGAGTTTGCCAGCTGCTGCTGTGTTAAACTGTGAGCTCCAACAACACTCACAGACCCGGACTGTGAGGGAGACGACTCCTCTTTCACCTCAGACGACTTTTTCTACTCTGGAACTAACCAGTAAAAAAAAGAGGACTGCTGGATGAGAGCGCACTCTCAACACTGCTGCTTCATCTACTTCGTTTTCATCTTGTTTTTGCTTCTTTGCTGCAGCGGCGCTCTGACTATAAACAAATAAAACATGGCAACTGGAAAAACGACTGGACTTTTTCGCTGGCTGAGGA